>CAUYRH010114180.1:0-28872 GCA_963574655.1 Perodicticus potto | reverse complement strand
ACCTCAGAGGGAACAAGAGAGCTTGTTCCTTTCCTGGGTCCTCTTTGCCTGGAGGTCTGGTTTTTCTTATACTTCTAATTTTCCTTTCTTGTAAATAAATTCTGACTTACCACTACTCTTGTGGTCTGTCGATTCCTTCTTCGAATCGCCGAGACCAAGAGCCTGACATTCTGGCATCAGATTGACATTAGTTCCATCCAAGAGGGCAGAACCCTCATGACTTAGGTCCCAAATAATATTATCACGTGGGTACGAGCTTTCAACAAATGAATTTGGGGGACACTAACATTCAGACCATAGCATAGCTTTCCTTTTTGTCTTATTCTTCTTCTGCTCCTTCTTCCTCCTCTTCCTCTCTTTTTTCGGATGAAAGTCTTACTTTGTCACTGAGGCTGGAGTACGAGTGGCCCAGTCAGTCACAGCTCACTGTAAGCTCAAACTCCTGGGCTCAGGGATCCTCCTGCCTCAGCTTCCCATGCTGCTGGAACTACAGGAGCCCATCACCGTACCTGGCTAATTTTTTTATTTTTTTGCAGAGATGGGGTCTTGCTATGTTGCTCAAGCTGGTCTCAACCACCTGGCCAAAAGTGATTCTCCTGCCTCAGCCTCCCAAAGTGTCATGTGATCCTCACGCACGCTTCCATACGCACCTGCACTGTGCTTTTCCCGTACACTTTTTTTGAAGTATGACCATACAGGCGAAAATGTGCCCAAGTCACACATAACACAACTCAAGAGAACTTCACAGAGGGAGCACGCTGAGTGAGAGGTACCCACACAGGACGCAGAGCGTCGCTAGTACCCACTCCGGAAACCTCTTTATTATTTCATCCCTTTTGCCCTCACTACACTTGCTTTTTCCAGCTTCTAGAGACAGAAACTTACAGACTGCTGACTTTTGGCCTTACTTTTTAACAAAGTGTACATATATTAGGCTGTAAATTTCCCTCTAAGAATTCCTCTTACTGTGTTTCTCAGTTTTGGTAAGTTGTATCTCTATTATCAATCATGTCATTGCGTTTTTCATTTCTCTCGTGACTTCTTCTGCCGCCTGTGGCTTATTTACCGAGCGGTCGAAGATTTTCCAGCTGCGCTTATGCTTTTGCATGCAGTTTGATTCCTTGGTCAGAGAAGGAGGCCGTGCAGTGAGGTGCAGACGTGCTGAGACCTGGGGCTTGGCTGAGCGCACGCCCACAGCGTCAGCGGGGACTTGACCCAGCTGAGCAAGGCGCACCGGCCGGTCTGAAGGACTTGCCAGTTAGGTCCGGCTTGTCAACCGCATTTCCAGAACTTCCGCGTTCTGACTGATATTTTTGTCTGCCGGCTAAATCACCGCTAAGAGGCGGCTCAGGTCTCCCTGGTTCAGCAGGGATTTCTCCGTTTCTGCGTGTCCTATTTGACGTTATGGACCTCACCTGGGGTGGCAGCGTCTTCCCGCGGGGTTGATTCTCTTCGCGCGCCCGTGTCCCTCCCCGGGGCAGGTCCCGCTCCAAACGGCCTCGCCGGCTGCGTGTCGCTCCTCCGGCTCCCTTCCGTCGGAGTTCGCATGTTCCATCGCGCCCGTTTCCCCCTCAGCCTATTTTGTGCCCTTTAGGGGACAGAATAGAGATTTAAGGAGCGTCTCTTTTCGGCGTCTTGAGCTCAGTTTCACTCTGTGTATCCCTTCTGACACCGTCGGTCTTTCTCCCTTGACGGGCCTGTTCCACTGCGTGGGATTCTGCGTGTGGTCTGCGGCCTCCCGGTGCCGCCAGTTTTCTATTTGACTCATTTATGCTCCGTTTCCACTCATTTCTTGCCTTCTTTTAATGAAATCCTTTTATTTTTCAATTCTCCCCCTCTCTTAACTTGCTAATTACACTTTCCTTTGCTATTTTTGGTGGTTATCCGGGAGATTTCCGCGCTCATCTTTGAGTAACGGATTCCCTGTGCATCAGGACTTCACCAATTTCCCTCTCGGAATTTCGGCACGTGCAGGCTCCAGCCGCACGCCCCGCCCCCGTCGCGCCCCGCCCTCGCTGCAACTGCACCTGGGCTCTCACAGCAGCGTCCGCCCCGGGACTGCAGCGCGGAGAGGCTATATTTACGCGCGGGCTGCCTCCTCCGCCTCCCTCTCTTTCTATTTCTATGTTTCTATCTGGGAGTATTTTCCTTCCCTCTGAGGAGCTCATTTTAGAATTTCTTTAGTTCGAGCCTTGTGGTGATGAATTCTCAGCACTTTGCCTGAAATGTCTTCATTTTTGAAGCGTATGTTCACTGATTTCGACTCCTGGGATGGAGTTTCTTTTTTTACTTGAGCACGATGCAGCCGTCACCCCGCTGTCTTCTGGCTGTCTTCATTTCTGGGGAGAACTCAGCTCTGTCTTATTTTTGCTTTTGTGAAGACAGTGCATCGTTCTTCTCTGGCTGCTCTTAGAGGTTTCTCTTTTTCCTTTGTTTTCGACAGGCAGGTCTTCCTCTTTGTTTCCACGGCGTGGTTTCTTTTGTGTTCATCCTGCTTGGGGCTTGCAGAACTTTCTACATCTGTGGGCTGGTGCCTTTCATTCTAGAACCTTCTTACTCATTATTTCTTCAAATGTGTCTCCTCCCACTCTCTCTCTTTCCTGGGGCTGCAGCTGCACACAGGGTAGTTACTGGCCCTGGATGACACCTGTCTTTTTTTTTTTTTTCTTCTCTCTCCCCTGCCTGGTGCTTTAGTTTTGATTTTTTAAATTCACTTTTCATTCTGTTCTTTAATCCAAAGTCTATTTCTAAAATGTGGTTCGTTCTATCCATTGGTTTCTTAATTTCAAATATTATATTTTTCAGTTTTAGAATTTCCATTTGGTCTGGTTTCTTTGGTAACATTCTTTTGTTCCTCTCATTCACCTTTCCCATTTTTTCCTTTATTTTCTTGCACATTTCCATCCTGGTTACTTTAAAGTCCTGACTTACTGCTCCTGTCTGAGTCGCTGCTGATCCTGCTCTTAATGTTCATTTTCCTCTTGGTTTTGGTCGTGTGCCTCTTGGCATACCTAGTAATTTCTTTTTTTTATTGGTTGCTGGTCAATGTGTATAAACTAAAAGCGTAGAAAGAACAGGTGGTGCCCCCACTCGCTGAGGGGCAGTGAGAATGAGGACAAGACCCCAGATCCAGGAAGGCTGCACTGAACCAGGCTGGATGGGGCTTCGGCCATTCTCAGGCTCACCTGTGTTTCTAGACTGGACCTGTCGGGAGCACAAATCCCAGCCTGGGGGTGGTCACAAAGTCCGCTGCTCGGGGCCTAGTAGGGTCACAGAGTCCCCTGCCCAGGGCCTGATGCGGTCACAGAGTCCCCTCTCCAGGGCCTGAGGGGGTCACAGAGTCCCCTGCCCGGGGCCTTGGTCTTTGCAGCACACACAGCATTCAGGACCTTCTGCCCTGCTTATCAGAGGTTTGGGGCTTCAGCTTTGCATGCGTGCAACTTGAGACTCACCCATGTCTAATGGGAAGCCAGCCATGTGTTCAGCTCCTCAAGTCTCATTCTGTCTCTCCAGCCAGCACGACGGCTTCAAGTTCTTCTTGCTCCTCTTTCCCCTGTGCTGTTACTCCGACTGGACCAAGCCCGGGGTCTCAGCCTCTAGCCAGGCCCAGAATGGCAAAGGCCCCAGAAGAACTGGCTGCAGACCATCCCCTTGTCTCTGGGAGGTCTGTCCTCACAGGAAGTTTAGTCTCTCTGGTGCCCGCTGCTTCCCCAGTTCTCTGAGGCCTTTGGTCTGCAGTGCAACTTTTGCACTTGTTCTCTGCTGGAGGTGTGAGTCAGCTGCCCAGAAAGACAATTGCTTCAGGTGTTTTTAAAGATACTTGCTAAGAAGTAGATTTGTTGAGTCATATTTTATAAGCATTTAAAATGTAACAGGAACTACCAAATCATTCCCTGTATCAGCCATGCAGGGCTCTGGTAACAAATGAGCCCCAGACGTCAGTGGTCATAACAGCAAAGACTTACTTTCCATCCCTGTGTCACCTGCATGTGCTCAGTGGTGCTTCTGGGCTGTGTCATCCTCACTCCAGGACCCAGGAAGGTGCAGGGCCCTCTCTCTGGCCACTGTGGCAGAAGGAAAAGTGAGCACGGTGGACACATGCTGGCTGCTCTCAGAGAGGCGGCCATTGTCAGTCCTGCTCAGCTGATTTTGAACAAATCACGTGGCCCTCCAAAGAGAGAAGTGTCGTTCTCCAGGTCCTCTCCACATTTGACACTTAAGATCCTTTTAGAATTGCTGATCTGAAAATTGTACAACAGATCTTAAAAGTTTGCGTTTCCCTAATAAATGAGATCGATTAACTGCTCATACATTCCTGTGTTCCATAGATTGATGGGGGTAAAAAGGCAGTATTTCATGACAGGGTGAGGTAAAGTGTGATATATAAAATATTTGTAAATTCTCATCATGAATTATATGATGTATGTCCTTGATGTTATCAATGGAAAGAACCCAAACTCTATAAAATCATTTAAAGAGGTTTATTCTGAGCTGAATTTGTGTGACCATAGCCAGAGAGCCATACCCAAGATGTCTTGAGCACCTGGTCCCACCATGGTTGGGTTATAGTTGGGTTTTATACATTTCAGGGAGACAGGAATTACAAGTAAAGCCATAAATCAGGACTTGGAAGGTATACATTGCTTTGGCCCACAAAATCAGGACATTTTGAAGTGGGGGCATTACAAGTTATAGGTGGGTTTAAAGATGCTTTGATTTGTAATTGGTTAAAGACACAGCACCTTGTCAAAGGCTTGGAATTTTTTTTTCTTTTTGAGACAGAGTCTCACTTGTCACCCTTGTGACACTTGTCACTTCACTGTCACCTTGTCATTACAGGTCACAGCAACCTCCAGCTCTTGGGCTCAGGCGATTCTCTTGCCTCAGCCTCCCCAGTAGATGGGACTACAGGCGCCTGCCACAAAGCCCAGCTATATTTTTGTTGCAGTTTGGCTGGGGCCGGGTTTGAACCCGCCACCCTCGGTATATGGGGCCGGCGCCCTACTCACTGAGCCACAGGCGCCGCCCAAGGCTTGAAATGTTTTAAGTTTAGAGAAGAAAGACTGTTAATTGGGACAAACCACTGGACATAAAACAGACTCAAGTGATCTGGTAACTAAACTGATGACTTGCAGGTGTGGTTCAGGCTTTGCCTTGCCTCAGCTTGTTGAAGGGTTCCCAAGGACATCTCTGAGAAGAGAGCAGGTGGGCTGAGGCCTGTCTGACCCCCTTTCTTAGGGTATTTCTGAGGGCCTCTTGGCTAAGAGGGGGTCCATGCAGTCAGCCAGGAGGCTTGAGATTTTATTTTAATTCATGATAATCTTACTTATCTTTATACATTTGATTTGGCATATACCAACCGTACTACGCTGAATTTCTCATGACAGCTGGGTCTTGTCAGTTTTCCTTATATATCTAAGTTTTTCTTTACATATTTGGTATTAGATGCTGAGCACATAAAGGTTCAAGCCTCTTATAGCTTTATTGGGCATAATACCTCTCCTTAACATAGGCTGGTCTTTTGACAGATATTAATATTAACATTCCTCTGTTCTTTCTGTCAGCATTTGCCTGTACAAATGCCTACATCTACCCTTTGTTTTTCAACTGTGTATCAAAGTGGATTTTTCTCTTGCAGGTAATGTGACTGAACTCTATTTTTAAACGGGATCGTCTTTGCCCTGTGTTTCAGTCCCCACCCTCTCGTTGGCTGCGTCTTTAACTCTTCCTTCTCCTCCTGCTTTTACTGTCAATTCATAAATGTGCTCGCGTCTTTTGCATCTGAAGGAGAAGCAAAAGCAAAACGTCCTTTCGGGACTCATCACAGTGTTTAGCAATCCTCCCGTGTCCTTCCCGGCCCAGCTGAGTCTAGGGTCTTTCTTCTTTCATTCTCATTCACATAGAGACTCTGAATGGCTTGGTGGTTCTGTGCACACACACAGACACAGACACAGACACACGCACACCTTCTCACCGCAAACACGAGACACTTTCACACACAGACACACGCACACCACACATGATGTGTTTCTCACTGCTCAGGCATTGCTTGGGTGCCCCCACCTGCGCACCCCCCCCGCCCCTCTCTGGTCCCATCACTGGGCCCCAGAGCATGAACTCAGCTGGGTGTGGCCCCCTGCAGACCCCCTTCAGCCCCCACCCCCAGCATCGCTGAGGCTGCATGGCACTTCCCCTACACTCCCGTCCCATCACTGCAGCCGTGTACCCTTCCCAGTGCAGAGCTGTGGCTTTCTGCCTGTGAGTCCACTGACTTGCAGCAAGGCACAGGGCGATAACCTGTGTAGGCCCTGCAGCCAGATGTCTTGGGTTTAACCCTTGCGTCACCAGTTCCGAATTCAGGGTCCAGGGCCAGGGACTTGCCTATCCTCCTTCTTTTCATCTGCAGTTAGGGATTCCATCATCATATCCTCTTTCTCCAAATAGAGTGCCCAATAAGGGCCCCCTATGGCCACTTTCGTGATATTACGACTATCACTGATTCTCTGGTACTGGACGGCACCAGGCCCTTGGCCAGCAGATGTGAGGAGACTGTGCTTCCCTCCGTCCTGCAGCCACCCTTTAGTGAGTTTCCCGAGGCCCCGCGTGTCTGCCTGTGAGGGGCATCTGGCTGACAGTGGCACCATCAGGCAGCAGCGTCTCTGTCACAGCCCCTCCCAGCACTAGGCGTCTGTAAGGTGCTACTTACCTGCAGGCCACCTCTCTAGGCACGGCCACTCTCTGATAGCTGGGGGCAGAAGTCAGCACCTTGCCCATGAGGCTGGAGGCCCCAGACCTCCCCTTGCTCCCTGTTGGAGACTCAGAATGGCTTTGTGGTTCTTTGCACACACACAGACACACTCGTGCACAGAGATACATGCCCACAGTGTGTATGGAGATGGATGGAGAGAGGCAGGGCAGAGTGGGGCAGGGCAAGCTCAGCTGGGACAGCACAGGTGCAGAGGTGACAGCAGGAGGGCGGGAGGCTACATGTGCTGCCATAACCGGCCCTATGAGCAAACTTCCGTGACCCCATGACATTTTTACAGTCCATTCCCTCCAGTGTTCCAGAGCCTCAGACCAGCAGGGCTTGGCGACCTTCCTGATGATGGAATGAAATGATGGAATTTCTGGAAGACAAAGGAGTAGGGATTCTGAAGACCCCTGAGCAGACTTCCTAGTGCCAAGACTCACCACCCCACGGCCTGCCCCATGCATGTGGCCCCTCGTTAGTGACACCATGGCCTGTCCCAATGCACTGGGATAGCTTGGCCAAAAGCATTTGACCCTTCTTTAGTGACACCAGGGCCTGCCCCGATGCACCAGCCCCTCCTCAGTGACACCAGGGCCTGTCCTGATGCACCAGCCTCTCCTTAAAAAGCCCACGATCTCCATTAATCAGAAGACAGATTTAAGATGCCTCCTCCCTTCTCCCAATAGATGTCTTTCATATTAAAGACAATTCCATTCTTCCTTGGAAATCTTGTCACAATAATTGGATCTTTGTGTGGTAAGCAACTGGACCCAGGCTGAAACCCCCTTGCCGTTTCAGTAATAATCTGGGGGTCTCATCAAGGATGGTGTTGCTCAAGGTTTTGTGGCTGCTGAGCAGGGAGTAACCAAAAGCTTCCTGTAGCAGCTGCCTGGCCTTATTTGCCAGAGGGCAGTTTGCGGTTCTCCCTCCGGCTGGGCCACCGCCAGCCTCTGACACATCAGTGGTTGCCTCCTGATTGCTGCAGAAGACAGGACCTTTGCATCTGGACAGCTGAGTGGTATTTGAAGGTGCTTCTCAGTGGGGACACCCCTCTCAAGTGCTCATGAGAGTGAGGACTGGCCTGTTTTGATCTGGCACTCCCAGGGCTTAAGAGCTGAGCTGCGGTTCCTTCTGTTTAAACCTCCTGACCTCTCTTTACACTGAGTGTGTCTGTGCGGGTGTGAGACGTGTTCAGGTGGGGTCTGTCACACCCTGCATCTGTGCTTTCCTTTTCACTGCTTTGAATTTGCGAGTGATGGCATCATAAGCACAGCAAGTTCTGGGAGGTTGAAAGACCACTCTGTCCTGAGTTCTAGGAGATGAGAAGACATCTCCCTCCATGGAGGCGACCTTGTCAAGACGCTGGGGAGGGAGTGAGGACCCCCCGATGCCGTATACAGAGTGAAGCAGAGCTTCTGCGTTCTGAGACGAAAGTGCCTGAAGCTTTGTGTGTGTGTTTAAATGTGTTTTGTGTATCCTATCTTTGTCTACATGGCACCAAATTGTCTTTAAATGAAAGACGCTCTCATAAATTTGAGAAATAAGCCCAAAGTTTCAAGTTCAGATGAATTTAGTAAAAAATTGGTTGATGAAATAAAAATGAAGATATCTTCAGAATTGTCTATATACATTTTTTCTGGGTTTACAGGTCGTTTTTACATTTGAAGGTGTCAGGGTTTGACGCAAAGGTTATAAAACTAACAACCCAGCTGGAACAAAATGATCTGTTTGTTGATTTAATAAAAACACCTAAATCTCCTGAGTCATCCAAATACACGCCCGTGATGTTTAAACTTTAAGGCTCTCTGGTAAAAATGTAGGCATGCCTGCACAAGAATAAGTGTCAGTGAATTGGAGCAAGCCAGACATCAAACAAGCAGGAACTTATAGTCAAGGGCTGTGACGTGTTTGGTTTGGTCTGTTAGTCCCAGTGGAGACTTGGTTTCTTCATGGACTGTGCGGGCTGTGGAAGGCACCTGGAATCTGCTGCTGCCGGGCTCACAGCACTGTTGGGGATGGAAAGCTGCCTGGGAGCCCTAGTGATAAAACTCCAGTCAAATTGGGGGCTTGCTGGCCCTGTTGGTCCAGCTCCCTCTTGTTTTATTCTGGATACTAACGGTTGCAAGAAATCCCGTTATGTGCACGTTGTGTTGCCTAGAAAAAATTTTTAAAAGAATCTGTGAACTGGCTCGGCGCCTGTGGCTCAACGGGCTAAGGCGCCAGCCACGTACACCTGAGCTGGCGGGTTCGAATCCAGCCCAGGCCCGCCAAACAACAATGATGGCTGCAACCAAAAAATGGCCGGGCGTTGTGGTGGGCGCCTGTAGCCCCAGCTACTTGGGAGGCAGAGGCAGGAGACTCGCTTGAGCCCAGGAATTGGAGGTTGCTGTTAGCTGTGATGCCACAGCACTCTATCCAGGGTGACAGCTTGAGGCTCTGTCTCAAAAAAAAAAAAAAAGAATCTGTGAACTGTTAAGTTTTGCATAGTAATTTATTTTAAAATAAACAAAATGGCTATTCTCCAAAGAGATTCTCAAAGCAACCTTACTCTGGAAGGATTACATATATTCAAATTTGCACTTGAGTTAGAAAATGGTTAAGACCAATTAAGCTGTTTTATTAATAAAATAGCTTGATTTTGATCCTTGGATATAAATGTGTTATGACTTTGTGTCTTTATCTGAGATGCTAAGGATTGGTGTTAAAGGTTTATTTGGACTACAGTCTGGCGATGTCATATGAATGAATTTTATTTTTGGATGCTCCTATTTTAGGAAGATTTAATTAGCTACAATCTTTAAGCAGGACGTGTTCTAAAACTTCTACTATATTTATAGAACTTAAACAAGATGTTACATTACTCAGAATAGCAAGTCTTACTAGAATACTTACATTTGTTATCATGGTAAGATTGTTTAAGGTTAAAAATAATAATTAAAACTATATTTTGTGATTGTTTCTTGGTCTATGTTTTAAAATTCTTTTCCCCAATTCTGTTTATGAAGGTATGTTTAGATACTGAATTTGTTTAGGCATCAATGATTCTGTTAAGGGCAAGTTAATCATATGGGTTGTATGCCTAACATTCATAGGCTATAAAAATGGCTAACAAGGAAATAACTTGAGATAACTAGAATCTAAGTTACCTGCTAAAATAGGTAAATGTAAATGAGATAAATGCTTATGACAGAAAATTCAAGATTTCTTTCTTCCTAGATTTACACTAAGGTTTGGGTTATATGGGTTCTGACCTTATAACAGCCAGCCATTCCTTCATGGTTTCTTCCCTCACCTTTTGGTTGACTAAAATTTTTTCTATCAATTTACTTAAAAAGAACCTTGCTAGATAGCAGTTATAGTAGTCATGAATATTTTTAGAAATGCCTCTATATGGCTAAATGCAAATAATGTCTTATTCTGATATAAAATTCCAGGCTCTGCCTTCATCCCTATGGAGTTTATAGCCAGTGTCTCGCTGCGTCCTGGCTCGGGGTCTGCTCTGGAGCCTGAGGTCGCCTGGGCACTTATCCTGCCTCTCTGCCTTAACATTTCTGCACGAGGGCCAAGCACATTCCTTGTGTTTGGTCCCCATTTTCTAATATTAATCATATGCATCAATTTCTATAAGAACATGGCATAGGAACTCTTTCAGTAGGGTTTATAGGAAGCCTTACCATCCATACATTTGATCATTTTGCTAACTTTACTTTTTCTTGATTTATTTGAATTATTTTACAAAATATTTACAAATACACTCTACATACTAGGCACCTCTTCGCAAAATTCTGTAGCAACCATTTTGTAAATAAAGGTATGCTCGGCTATAATTTCTCATGTCCCATGTGTATAGTGACTTCATGGGACCCTTTTACCCCATCCTGTCCACTCAGCAGCAGAGTCACCCCGCAGTGAGACCCAGACACCTGGTCCTGCCGGGAGCTTGTGGGGCTCAGGGCACAGCGGCAGGGCCTGTGGGAAGAGGTGCCTCGGGCCAGGCCACCAGCCCCGTTGGCCTCCATGAGTTGCTAGATCTTTCCAGTCTCTGGACAACCACCCAAAGTCCCCTTCCTCTCACGTGTGTTGGCCCCTGCCCCAGCCCCACCTGCTCCCTGATAGTCTGTGACTAGCAGGAAAATAGTGTCTCAACATCTCTGAGCCAGACTCCAGCTACCTAGCATAGCACCTCAGTCACCAGCCACAGTTATTTGGGAGGTTGTTTCTAATTGGTTTCCAAACGTTAGAGGTTCCAAAAATATTTTCCCCCTAGGAATAAGTAAGCTTTTTAATTAGCTTTGTCTCATGGGATGGTGACTTTTATTCATCATTTTAGTCCACACGCCATTTCTAGAGTAGCAACTTGGGAAGGAGGATTTGCCAGATTTCAGAGCTTTTGGTGCCGGCATTTCTAGGGACCCTCTGGAGGGCATCTGCCTGGCCTCACATCAAGGACCAGCACAGTATGGGGGGTCCATGCTGGCTCCTGACATACCCCCGCCTCAGCCTCTGCTCTGCCTGACTGCAGGGCCGTGGGTGCCCGTGCCTGGTATGAAGCCCTTGAAACTCGAGCCCCTCACCTGGTAGTGCATGAGCGAGGTTAAAGCACTGCCCCCCCAGGACCATCAGGTGGCATGGAAAGCTGAACTGCTCACATCAAGAGCATCCATGTAGTGCAGGTTGGATGGGTGCCAGAGCAGGGGTAGGGTGGGAGAACACAGGATTGGCAAGCAAGCTGTCACCAGCAGGGCCATTCAGTGGAAGTGGATGCCCCAGGCAGCCACAGAGGGAGTACTTTGAGGGTGGGGTCCTGCAAAGAGAGTCCTGTGTCTGAGGTCCTTCCTGTTGCCCCAGAAGAACTTACACATACACAACACACACACGCAAAGGACAAGGCTGGGGTTCTGGAAGGACACTGGGCATGGACATGCCCTCAGCCCAGCAGCCCAGAGGCCTGACTCACCTCTGAGCTGCAGAGGCCCATGGCCCCTTTTTGACCCATTCCCCCACACTGTGTGAATAAACATCGGTGCCCATCCCACAAGGTTCCCGGGGAGTGAAACAGACCTGAAACTACCACTGCTCAGGAGGCTCCAGACTCTCTGCCCAGCTGGTGTATGAGGTGGGATGCCCTGGGGAACCCCAGGCAGCTGAGGTCGCAGCTCATGGACCCAGAAGCAGACTTCATGCTCAGATCATTGGGATCCCAGACTCAGCTCCAAGCCCCCTCACTGGGCTTCACTTTCCCTGCTGGTCTGACTGTGGGGTCCAGACTGGAGGGGCCTCTCCAGAGCCCTGGGGCCTATAGGCTCAGTCACACTGCCTGTATGCTCCAGTTCCCAAGGCTGGGGACGCGGAGGCCATGGTGTGCCCACGGTCTGCAGGCCCCATTTCCAAGGCTGTGACCCAGCATCGGGGCTAGAGGACAAGGAAGGCAGAGGGTGCTTGGCATGGGCAGGTAGGGAGGCCTGGGGGGTTCCCACAGACAGGACAATGGGGAGAGCTGTCCCCTGCTGAGCTGTGCCCTGCGGGCCTGGGAGCTACCGTGTGACTAACTGTGAGTGATGACAAAAGACTCACACCAGAGACCTGATATTGGCACCGAGGTCCCAGCAGGCTCCTGGAGACGAACCCTGTTGCAAGTTGCAGACCAGACACACAGGGTCTGTAGCGCCCAGCAGGGTTGGAAAGCGTGGCCTGGCCAGCTGTGGGGTGTCTCAGGCACCAGGCTGACTGGGAGCACTGGGAGGTAGGGGTGTGCCTGAGACCCTACCCCTGGAACCCCACCCCTGCCCACAAGCCCCGCCCACCCCAGGTCTCCTTCACGAAGTCTAGCCCTGTTGCTCCGCCCCAGTCTCATGAAGCCCCGCCCTACACCAGAGAGCTCCGCCCCTGTCCACAAGCCCACACCCTCACCCTCAGCAGAGCTCCTGCCTGCTGATGCACACTGCCCAGCCGGCTGCAGGGCCAGAAGCTTCCAGTCTCCACATTACAGAGGCCTGGATCAGGGAGGGTCTGGGGAAGGCTACAGTGGTAGGGATCAGAGCAGGGGTGGACTTTAGCTAGGGTGGACGTTAGCTAGGGTTTGGCCCGAAGCTGCCACCAGACAGCAGGCCCAGGATGCCCGCCTGGACCAAGGCCACGCAGGTCACTGGGTGGCTCTGAAAGAACAATGTCCCCGTGGCAGTGGGCCGCCGTCTCCTGGCGGGACATCTGTGCCAGCAGCTGTTTGCCTGCCACTGCCGCTGCCAGCCTCGCTCTGCGGCTGTAACATAACATTTCACGATGGTTTGCTTGTGAGGAGTCACAGTCCATTGGTTTTATGAAAACACCCTTGGAGTTCGCTTTCCTGGAAGGGGAAAAGACAGCTGTTTTATGCGCACTTGGAGGAACACCTAAGGGCTTCCGTGTTAATTAAGTTAGGAGGCCTGTTCTTAACAAGCACCTTTCTGTAAATGCCAAGCTGTTCGGTTTCATTGTTGCTGTGGAGGGCGGAAAGTAAGCAGCCCGCTGCTCTTTCCCAGCGGGAAGAGGGTCTGTCAGTGCTGATATCAGTCTGCTCAGGACAGCCCCTTCCTGGAATGATCTGGAAAGTGTAAGAGCAGCCAGAGAGCCATTGGGAGGCTCTGAAAGTCAGGACAGCGGCGGGCCCACTGTGGGGGAGGATGGGGTGGGCAGGACCCCCATCATAGGCATCTGTCTGCTGGGCACATGAGCTCTGGTCCCAGATCTGGGGCTGTTAGTGAAGCCCAGTGTGCTGGGTTCTTACAGCCCAGCTTATGTGAGTCCTGCCTCCAGGATGGGATTTGGGCCCCTTGCACTCTAGGCTCTGCCTGGCTTCCCTTTCCCCTACCACATCTGGTGACTGGGTCAGGTTTTGGGGGCCAGTGCTCCACAGTCACCCTTCACCCCTGGTGAGGGCCTGGGGTCTCAGGGTCAGGGGAGGCAGCAGCTGGCCTCCTCTGGACTGACAGATCAGAGAGAGGGGGTCTGAGCCTGGTCTTCCAGTGGCCCATCTGCGTGGTACACCCTGAATGGACGTGAGGGACAGCTGGTGGTAGAAAGGGAGGAGGGAGTGGGAAGGCCCCCGGGCAGGTCACGGCTGAAGGTGACAGGGTCTCCGGGGCAGGCAGGGAACCCCCAGGGCAGGGGCCTTGGGGAAGGCTGGGGTGGAACAAGACTGCTGAGTCCCAAGGCCAGGTGAGCAGGGGGTGTGTGACTCATAGGCTGGCACATGCTGGGCAGTACCCAGATGGGAAGAGGCCGGGGTCTGGGTGCCCCAAGACCTGGCAGGTGCACTGCTGGGGAAAGCAGCAGATTTAGTAAATGAACCTTAAAGGAATCCCACCAGCACTGCTGGCTTCTGAGAAGAGGCACCTTGAGGGCTAAAATGCACTATAATCCCCCAGAAGTAGCTGTGGAGGTGGAGCCAGGGCCTGGAGGGTCTGGGCATGGCCAATCTGCCCAGGGATATGGCACCTCTTGCACCCACTGATAGCGTGACCCTGACCCTAGGCTCTGAGTCTCCTCCCCACTGTGACTGGCTCCTTCATCTGTGAAACAAGGAGGGTGGACCCCGCCAATCCCACCACTGGCCTGGCGAGGGCCTGCTGCCTCCCCCCCACAGCGAGGGCCGAGTCCCTCAGTGCAGGGGGACCCTTCCTGACATGACAGCAATGAGCATGCTTGCCACACCAGTGCTGGCCTCAGCTGCAGCCTGGCACACCTAGGCACTAGGGGGGCCGGCTCTGCTCTCTAGCTCTGGATGGCCCTCCCTTCTCTCAGAGGCCCAAGACCTCCAGATAGAGCCCTAGTGCTTCTTATAGCCTAGAAGAAAATAGGCCCCAGGAGCTGAGAAGCCAGACCATGGCCAGAGTCTCCTGCTGCTCTCGGACCCCCACAGGGTCTATTTACCGACCACAAACTCCTAGGACATGGACAGGGCACTCTCTCCTGCCCCCCTGCAAAGCACCGGCTTCTTTATTTTTCTCCTTCAGGTTCACAGACCAGGCCCCAAGTAGTCTTTCTAAGTAAGGCCCTGCTGCCCAGATCACTCCGGCCACCAGGACCCAGGACCTGGGACATCCACCTGCCTCGAGATGGCTCAGGAAGTTGGCTCAGACCAGGGGGAGGGTCACCCCCTCCTCAACCTGTCTTGCCCTTGCTCAGCTAGCATTTGCCAAAGCCACCTTGCTGGGCACCAATGCCCGTCCCTGGGGCTTTGAGGGACCTTGCCTCTGTTGTTCCCAGGGTTCTGCATGAGCACCCAGGTGTGTGTGCCTCAGAGAGCTTTATCGACTGTGGATCCCTGAGCTAACTGGAAGGATTGTCACCCCTATTCGCTCTGCTGTGGCCTCTGCCGGGGGTTTCATGTGCAGAACTGGCCGTGTCTCCCCTCATCCCTCCCTCCAACTGCCTCGCTTAGGACGCTCACCCTCACCACCCTCATGGAGTTCTCCCTCACAGCGCTCACCCTCACCATGTGTATGGGGAACTCAGACCAAGAGAGCCTGCAGCAGGGAGCCCAGCGCACCCAGCCACTTCCCCTCCTCAGAGGCCACTACAGCCTGCTCTATCCTTGGAGGCAGAGTGACGGCCAGCACCAGCTCCAGGCTCAAGGAGGCTAAAGACCCAAACTAAAGTTCCAAGGATGTGGTGTCCTGGCCCCCAGCAGCTCTGGGGCTCCCTCATGGCTCCTTTGCACCCCCTTGGTAGGAGGGTCAGAGGGGCTGCAGTCAGCTTGCTCAGAGGCTGGGATTCAGCTCCTCTCTGGCCACCTTGATTCCTCTGCAGTGTAAGGGTTGGGTGGGGCTTGGCTAGGGCAGTGAGCAGGGGCTGTTTGCTGGTAGGTCCCCCACCAGCCCAGTGCAATGAGGCCTGAGCCTGCAGAGAGGATGGGCTGAGGGGCCTGGCGCTGGGAATGCACAGGCCTGCAGACACGTGGCAGGGCAAGGGAGGGCACTGAGCCCAGGGAGCCAGTGTTGGCCTGTCCAGAGGTCTGTGTGGCCTCCCATGCAGGTGACCCCAGGTGGAGCCAGCATCCTCCTGATAGCCTGGCACTGGCTAGTGACCTGGTTGGCACTAATTTATTGCAAATTGTTTGGGAAAAGTCAGTTTAATTAAAATCTAAGGAGGCTCCCTGGAGGGCCCCTCCCATAGCCCTAGCCAGTGTAATGAGAGGTGGGCAGCTCACAGTTTGAGCAGCTTTCATGTTTTTGTCATCCCGAAGCCACAAGATAATAAAATTTATTCATAGAATTCACACTCCAGTGGTGTAAATAAATGGCGAGCTGGTTCCCAAACCAGAATCCGTGATCATTGCAGGGCCAGTTTCTTCCCATTGTAAATCTAGGCACAGTGTAGTTGCTGAGGGGCAGGGGCCGTCTTGGGCAATTGGCTGGGATGTGCAGCTTCTCTGTGCTGACTTAGAATCACTGTCTCTGAGATGGTCATTTTACATTCATCTCCTCGTTTTGGAGTGGATGCTGCTGGGCCAAGAAGCCCGGGGCCTCCTAGAGCCCAGTCCACACAGGCTGGAAGGAGCCATGATGTGATGCTCCCTGACCAGGAGTTCCAGGCCAGCTGGCCCCTCCCCAGAGCCTGCAGTAGGAGAGGTCTGGCCTAGCCAGCTCTGCATCTCACATGGAGTCCCCTCCATAAAGCAAAGCGGCAGGTACAGAACTGCTCAGGAAGAAATAGGTTAGCTTGTGTGCCCACCATCTTTTAATCCACCCAGAGCTGATGGACCTGATCTAGGCAGGGGCTGTGTGTGGCCTGGATGAAGCGCCTGGCCATAGGAGGGGCAGGAAGGCAACTCAGCCCCAGTACCTAAAGGCTAGTACCAGGTACGAGGCCCCAAAGGGCACGATGTTACCAGAGCTCAGCCAGGGTTTCCCAATTCGATCTGAAGCTGCCCAGGTGTAGGGATAACTCATGGGGGCTCTGGAGCCATTTGACCTGTCTGTGGGTTCCAGCCCCCAACTCTCTTTGGTGCAGCAGCCTTGGGAGCCCTAACATGCTTTTGCACAGGCCTTAAAACAGTGCTTGGTCAGTGAGCCTGTATGGAGGTCACCAATCATTAGCTGGGTGCCCAGGGAGCTGCTACTCCGCAGGGTGTGCAGGCCTGACACAGCCCTGTGTGGCCAACTCCCTAGACACAGAGGGCTGACACCCATGGAGGCAGGCAGGTGGACAGAGGGACAGGAGGGCGGGCAGATGGACAGACAGGAGGGTGGGCGGGTGCACAGGCAGCTCCCAGGCTGGGGAGTCTGCACACAGCAGAGGGGCCAGGCCTCCCCGTCTCTCCTCTGGCTGTGGTTGATGGAAAAGCCACAGACTGAGGAGAAGAAAGCCCCGCTCCCCGAAAATCACGTTGCCCGGCTCCCTGTTTCCATCTGGCTCATCAGATAGTGTGGAAACGAGAAAGCCATTTCTGGGCTTGCAGGGATGCAACTCCCCCCGACCCCCATGTTTTCGGGCTGGGCAGCCCCGCCAGGTGCCCCCTCACACCCCTCCCCATCTTCGGGCCTCCCCAGGTGCCTGCTCCACCCACCACCCTAAAAGTTAAATACACTTTGAGCTTTTATCAGGGACCTCTCCAGTGTTATGATAAATAATTGAAACTAAACCATATGTGTCAAAATAAATGAGCCTCTTGCAGAGGAGAAAGAATCTCTGCAGCCCAAGCTATCTTTCTCCTGAGATCCCATAAAATGGGGACCTAAACCAAGGACAAGGAGTGGCCTGCGGGAGGAAGAGGAAGGCCCTAGGAAGCACTGGGTGCAGAGCGCCCAAACTCCTGCTTCCTCCTCTGAAATATGGAATGCTGGACAACTGCTCCATCTTGGAGGCCCCTGCCCTTTGCTGGGGGCTGCCTGGCTCTGCAGAGGCATCTGCCCCAGCGACCTGGAGCCTGAGCCCACGGTCATCACCTTGTTTGTCCAAGCAGATGGCCCAGAGAGCGGCTTCCCTGTAAGGCAGAGCAGAGAGGAGACTGCTCAGAGGCCGTGCCACTGCTGTGTGCCTACGTGGGACCCCGTTCCACACACTGCAGGACAGACCCAGACCCGGAGGCTGAGCACACGTGACAGGCAGCCAGCCCGGCGGGCGTAACATTACGTGTTGATTTACATTTACGGCCTAGTCCAGGTGCTCCCTCCCACTTAAGTACACGCACGGATTTTTTATGCAAGATTGAACAACTTAACGGCCTGAACAAGTTGGATGACAAGACTTTAATTGCTATTTTTCTCCCTCCATCCCTCAAGAGAGCAATGTGGAGACATTTAGAGAAGTATTTCATAAAATAGGAGAGAAAGCAATTCAGCAAGTTCATGTAAATCTGCTTTCCGAGCTCCCAGCCCTGAGACAGTGGCTCCTCTGGGCAGGAGAACCTTGCGTCCTCTTTCGGCCCACCCTCAAGGGACTGTCCAGCAGCATCACTGGTAGGGGACAGAGGGAGGAAGCCACCTGGCCCCGGGGTGCCCGGGAGCCTGACAACAAGCTCAGGGGATCTCTGGAGTCATTAGTGGGAGACATCAGTCCGAGACTCAGTGGGCCTGTCTCCCCCTCACAGCCATGCTCCCCACCCCTTCTCCTGCACATGTGCATCAAGTGACCACCGTGTGCCCAGCCATGTGCTGGCCCCATGGACACAGGTTGGCTGACTGAGGGTGGGTGCCTGGCAGGGCGGGACCCAGGAGAGGGACGTGTGCAGAAAGCCCTGCCTCCGCTCATCCTGGGACGGCCTTGGTCCGGGATGCCAGCCAGGCCCCGCCAGCCACCAGGGCATCTCCCCGTGGGTGGCGGGGATCCATCGACATGTGTTCAGCAGGTACAGCGTGATCAATACTGTCAATACTTGACTGCCGCGAAGATGATGTCGGGCCTTGCTGCAAATGCACGTTTTGTCTGGAAAATGCATAAATTCTGGTGTGGGGGATGGGCAGGGAGGGAGAACGACAAGGATCATAATTTGTGAGCCGAGGATTCCCACCTCACCCTCAGCACAGGCGAGATAAACAACCCTAAGAACACGGAAATATATTCAGGAGGCCAAATGGAAATCAATCTTCTCCTTTCTTCAACCTCCGTCTTCCCCTAATTCCGAGGAGCCAACTCCACCTCGTTCGTTGTTCATTCACAACGTGTTCAAAGGACTCTTTAAGGTTAGAATTTTCCTTTTAAGAAATTGCTCAGGGCGGTGAGTTCCCCAGCAGAGCCCCCAGCTGACATCTCTCATTAGCCGCCTCCTGCGTCTGGGTGGGAGAACCTCCTGGCTGATCATTGTCCCAAACACAAGAGGAGGGGCGGGAGGCGGCGGGCCCGAGAGGAGCAGGGGAGTCGGGGAGGGACCAGCTCTCCCGGAGGAGGCCGTGAGGGATGCTGGAGGAAGTCAGGGCCCCCAGGGTCACAGCCAAGACTTCCTCACTTCAACATCCCGACTGCCAGCAAGCCACTGCTCTCTGGGTCTGAGATGTTTGCATAAATGAGGAAATTGAGTCTAGAAGGAGCAAGGGACAGAGTGACTAGAGCCTGGGCCAAGTCCAGAGATCTTAGAGATCCCCAGCACAGGCTGAGCTAGGACTCAGCCCCCAAGCTGTGCACGTTTGCTGGGCTGTTCACCTGCGCACAGCCCAGGGTCCACCCTGATGGTTGAGAACACTAGTGCATGGAGGTGGTGCACACTCAGAGGCACAGGGTGCACTGGCACACACACGGCAGAGAGAGAGGCCAGGCTGCATAGAGACTGCAGCGCAGTCTGGTGAGTGGTGGTGGCACTGTCAGGAAGGATGGTCAAGGGCAGTGTCCACACCCAGGGGTCACGGAGGGTGCATGGGCCCAGGATGGGCTGGGGTGGGCTTCCAGGAGCCGGGCTGGTGGGGTGGAGTGTGCCACTGCTGCCTGCGGAGCCCAGGGAGCCCCAGCCCTCAGGGCAGATCCTGTGATACCCTGGAAACGCTCTGACATTCAAGTGAGAGGGACGGCCTGGGGAGGGGCTGGGTGGCCGAGGATGAAAGGCCTCAGAGGATGGATGGGCGGTGGGGAGGATCTCACTCTCTGTAAAGGAAATATTGAAATTAAATCATTTCCCAAGGTGGGGCGGACTTACCGTCCTAATTAAATAGCGGAGACCCTTGTGGCCTGCTGTCAGAGCGCTGTGTGGGGGCGGGGGGCAGATGCTGCCCTTGGAAGAGGGGGATTAGCCCGGCTGCTCCCCTTTGATGCTGCCCTGGGCACCCAGGCAGCAATGGCTGTCATCAGCTCTAATTAGGGCCGCACCTCCTGTCCTTAGGCACAAATCCATATTCACAGCCGGGTGGGGAGGCTTTTCTGCGGATAGCAGGCCCCAGCCAGAGACCCTAGTGTGTGGGGGTAGGGACGGGAGAGGAGCATCACGCATGCCCCTACTTCTCCTGGGCCACTCTGTTCCCGTCCCTAGCTGTGCTCGACCCTCTTGTGTCTGTGGTCACATCTGGGCTGGGCATGGTTGGGGGTCCCTCCCTGGCTCTCTGCCCACCAGCCTCCTGCCCAGGGGCCCTGCAGTGGGTCAGGGTGGAAGTTACATCTAACTCTACCAGGAGCCGTGGGGTAGACCCTGTGTGCAGACGTGGGAGGGAGATTATAGGCTTGTTCCAGAAGAAAAGCCCTGGTCGCAGGGGTGGTGGCTGTGGAACAAAGCTGGTGTCCAGGGAGCAGAGAAGCCTGCCCTCATTGCCCTGACCCCAGACACAGGGCAGCCCCCAGCTGCAACCTGTCTGTCCAGGGTCCCACCAACTCTCCCGTTGATAGGGACCGCAGTGGGGACTGAGGAAGAGGCAGAGAATGCTGTGGGAAGGACAGGTAGGGGCTCAGAAAGGGGAAACAGAGCTGCCCAGCCATGCCCTGCTCAGCTTCCACCTGCCCGTGGGTTGCCAGAGCCAGGGAGCCCCAAACCGCAAACAAGTCATTCCCAGATTCCCTGTGTCAGAGCTGCCTAGGGCCCAGGCACTGCTTCATCTTTCCCTACAATTTACACACAGAGGCCCAGCGGGAGGCCATTGGCCCAAGGTGGCCAGCTGGGCTGTGAGGCTGATGCCCAGGCCCGGCCCCACAGCCCCATGCTGGCAGGCCAACCCCCTCGCCCCGCACCCTGCCTCCAGCCTCAGCATGTTTACTGAGCTGCGTGAACACCCAGTTCCAAGCCGGTCTCTTCTTGTTCCCTGGCCTGGGAGACCGTGAGAGGGACAGTCCCTGTGCTGCAGGCTGATGACAGAGGACGAGTGGGAGTCCCTCCCTGGGTTCCTGCACCACATCTGTATCCCCACTAAACGGCAGCCAACACAGCGTCCTTCATTCCGGGAGCCGGAGCTCCGAGTGTCCCTTCAGGGTCCCTCCCACCCTTCTGAGGAGCTTGTTTTAGCATTTCCAGCAGTGCATATCTGTCGGTGAAAAAATCATTTTGTTTTCTTTTATCTGAGCATTTTTCCCTTTCACCTTCATTCTTTAAGGATGTTTTTGCTATTCATAGATTTTCCCCTTTGGTGCGTTAGCTGTTTCCCACTATCTGAACCCTCCTTTTCTCTCGGAAAGGCAGTGCCTGCTCAGGCCACTGTCCCCGTGAGGTGGCCCGCGTGAGGACTGTTCTCAGCATTTGCTCTGTGTCTTTGGCTTACATCAGTTTGACTATGAAAGCTATGGTGTTTGCTATATTTATATTGACTTGGGCTATCTTGAGCTTTTAAAATCTGTAAATTGATAGCTTTCATCAAATTCAAGTAATTTTCAGCTATTATTTCTAAAATTAAAAAAAAAATTCCTCCCTGTTTTCTATTCTCTTCTGACTCTAACACTCCAATATCACATAGGTCAGATTTTTCTAGTTATTCCATCATTCCCTGAAATTCAAATGGGATAATTTCTATTGATTTCCCTTCAATTTCGTTTGCCGTTTGTCATCCCCATTCCACCATTAAGCCCATCAAGTGAACTTTATATTTCAGATTTATATTTTCAGTTCTAGAATTTCTATCTGGTCCTATCTTATACTTTCTATTTTACTACCGCAATGTTCTTTTATGTCATTGGGCATGTGGTGAAAATAGCAGTCTTAAAATCCTTTCTGCTTAGTCCAACATCTTTGTCATTTGGAAGTTAGTCTCTATGGATTGTCTTTTGTTTTTGGAAAGTAGATCCTATCTTCCTACCCCTCATATTTCAAGTAATTTGGGGTTACATCCTGGACTTTGTAAATGTGTGTTGGAAAGCCTCTTTATAGGAGGAGTTTCAATTTTCCTAGTTTTAAGAGGCAATTAGCTTGGTTTGATTCAAACTGAAAAATCCTCACGGTTGCAGCTCAAATCTCCGCTGAGTTCCTCCCGCCTTGGCAGCCGTGTCTCCCCCACCCCCACCGCCCTGCACAGTGTTCACACGCGGGATTCGGGGTCTGTGCTGTCAAGGGTTTCCTTCCTGCAGGTGATTCTCCCTTACCTGTCTGTGGCCGAGGCTGCCTTAGACCTTGCTCTCTGTCTAAGACCAGCTGGGTCACCCCTTGTGTGCTTCCTCCGGCCAGGCTGCAGCTCCACCCCTCCTGACACCCACAGCCATGGTTTGTCCACATCCCATGTTCCCTGCGTCCACTCTGTGCCTGTCCCACTGTGTGTGCAGTCGACTTTCCCGGGCACTGAGGTCCCTTCTGGATTCTGGCCATTGGAAACAGTTGTAAACATTTGCACACGTGTCTTTGGTAAAAATGTGTGTACATTTCTGTCGGGTCTGGAGCAGAGGGTGGCAGTGCCGGGACCCGATGTGAGCTCAGCTGACAGACTGGCAGTCCCCACGTCACAGCCTTGCCAGCATCTCCCGTCATCTGTCCTCATCCTGGACATTCACTCGGGGTGGTGCCACGTTATGCTCATAGTTACATCTGCCAGCTAGCTAAGGAAATCCGCTATTATTTAGCATTTCTTTTCTCATGCGTTTAGTGGGCCTTTGGATATCCTATTTGTGAGGCATCAGTTCAAATATTTTGCCTACTTTTCTATCAATTTGCCTCACTCCCCTTAAAAGGTTGATATGTTACAGGTTTTGTTCTTGTTAAATCCAGACAAGGGTCTCTGTCAGCGGCCCTCGGCATGCGTCATGAGGCTTCTCTTCACCCTCCGAAGGGTACCTCTGCTGAGCAGAAGTTTTTAATTCTAATATGGTCCCATTAATTGACTTTTTCCTTTAGGGACAGTGCTGTCTGTGTCTTATTCATATATTTTTACATTTTAAATCAGCTCCGCATGGCGCTGACTCTGCACTGTGACTCTGCCCTGCGACGTGCTTTCTGCCTTTGTTCCAGCAGCTTGACAGGCAGATCCTTTCTTTCCTCCTATAAATCATTGATAAGAAGATCAGACAGTGCAGGACTGATGTCAGAGCCATGTGGGACCACTGAAGACCTCCCTCCAGGGTGACAAGGGGCCATTAGCTGGCTCCTCTGTCTGTGGTTGTATATAACAGACAAAACAGACCCAACAGATCTGGATGTATTTCTAGTTTCCTCCTCGAGGATAACACAGCAGACTTTGAAAATGCTCAAATCATAGCAACACACCCTCGCCTACCAGACTAAAGACCACGACAAGTGAAGATGATAAGGTTAGTCCCGCATGGTCACCACTTGGAAAACCTGTGCAGCCAGACAGGGAAGGCTGAGAGAAGCCTCCAGGGCTAGACAGCACGCTGCATCTTCCTCTCCTCTCTGCCACGAAATTGCACGGAGTCTGGTGCTTTAAGAAGCCAGCAGGGGCACTCGGAAGCAGGCGGCACATCCTTGCCTCTGCCCAGGCTGGTTGCCTAGCAACCGATTCTCATGACATCATCACCAGCAACAGTGTCTAGGTACCCAGAGTTGCAAGGGTCTCTGGATGTCAGAAGGCCATGCAAAAAGGGAGGAGGGGAGGGTCGCTGCCAACTGGCCTGTGAAGGCTGAGGGGCTTCCTGGAGGAGGTAGGGCCAGAACTTGGGGCTGGACTGGATAGCAGCCAAGGTGGAGGGAAGTGCTACAAGCTTGGGGCAAGTGCTGGAGATGAGGCAACTCAGGCTAGAAATGGAGGGAGAAATTCAACACCATACAGGCTGTAGGAGAGTAAGCAGAGGGCAGGCAGCCCAAGAACTGTGAGAGCCGCGGCCACCATGCAAAGACCACCCTGCTGCAGGTGCTCCCCGGCCACCTGGAACTCCTGTTGTCACTGCAGAATCACTAGCCCACCTGGCCAGCTCCAGAGGCCCAGCATGCTCGCCAAGCAAGGCGGGTTCTCCTTCCTTTGCAGCTGCTGGGCATGTGCTGAGCTCCTGCTTGGCCTCAAGTCACACCACCAGCTGGGCATCCCTGTGGTGGCCCTGAGGACGGCCTGTCCTGACCCTAAATTAATGGATGTGGTAGCTCAGGCTCAGAGAGAAAGTGCTGCCCTGTCCTCTACTGCCCACAGGGACAGCATCTGCCCAAGTTACCTGCGTCTGAGGTTGTGGGGAGTGAGGGTGAGTCACCAGGACCTGCTGTACCCAAGTAGGGCTGTATGTGGCCAGAGGGGACACAGGATGGGGAACACAAGCCAGGGGAAGAAAGGGCCAGGGACATAGGGAAGGACTGGGGAGAGAAGGCCGCTGTGGAGAGGATGGTGCGTTTCTGCCTACACAGGGGTGAAGGGAAGGGTGGCCTGACGCCAAGACAAAAGCGCTCAGAAAACAGCTCCTCAGAACAGCTGGAGTCCAAGGGGATCTTCCAGGGTCCACAGCCCCATAGGTCCTGAGCCCGTGGCAAACCAGTCCCCACAGCAATCACAGAAGCCAGGGGGCAGGGGCCCTTTGAGTCTGGGTGGCAGGGGCAGCCTTGTCAAGAGGCAGCACCGAAGCTGACCGGTGGCCAGGAGGAGCCAGCCTGCAAGGATGGCCCTGAGAGACCTGAATTTCACATCCTTGGAGGCCAGAGGCTGGAGCAGAATGTGGAGAGAGTCAAGCAGGAGCCCCAGATCCACAGCTGTGGTGGGGATGGACGGCAAGGCTGGGCGACACACCTGGCCAGGAGCCTGCAGACACCAGACTAGGTGGGTGGACAGCAGGGACGGGTCGGTCAGGGGCATGGCTGGCTGGTCAGGAAGGCTGAAGACCCTGCCCTGCTGCCAGGACACCAGGCGCTAAATCACAGCAACACCTTGCCAGCCATACAAATAATCTAATTACATTGGGCTAATTTATTAATCCAGCAAATCAAAGGAAGGTGATTAGCATAAGAGAAGTAGGGTCCTGGGGGTTTCCACAGGCTTTGCCTCTGCTACTTCCTGGGCCCTGCCTACTAAGACCCCTGAGCCCACCCTGAGCTAGTTCTGGTCTGCTGTCCACCAGGCCTGGCCCACTCCCTTGGCCCTCTCTGCCCACTACTCCGCTCAGCCCTGTCACCAAGACAGCACCTTACACATTTGCCAAGGCCATCTCTGAGTCTTGCTGGCCCCCTGAGGCATCCACCAAGCCCCACCCTTCTTCCCACCAACTCAGCCACTCCAACATGGCTCTTAGGACATCCACCCCTGTGGCCTCTGACCTCCTTAACCCCCTGCTGCTCCAGCCACCCTCTGCACCCATCTCCCTACTCTCTAAGGGTCCCCCCCGGCTCCTGCACCGTGTCAGGAGAGGCCACCATTTCCCATGTTGCCATCCTCACCTGGGAGTTCCTGGGGATCTGAAGGTGACTGGTGTAGACAGCGTCCCTGGGAACCCCGCCCCACTCAGCTCCTGAGTCCACCCATCATCATCCCAGCAGCTGGTTGTCAGGGCAGGTGCCAGCACAGCACAGCATCCATAGGTGCAGGGACACGGGCAGACTGGAATTGGGACCGTGCGACAGACGTGGTACCTCCTGCAATGCAGGGCTGCAAGGCGGGGCCTCCACGCCCCTGGTGCGCTACCAGCTCCCAAACCCAGCCCACTGCACAGGGGCCCAGCAGCAAGCCCTCCATTGTCCTCATAATTTCAGAACAAAGCACAGGTTGTCACTCTGCCCTGGGCCCGTAGTGGCAGAGCCTACTCTGCTCGGTCATCGTCTGCACACCCACCACAGGCTGCTGCCTGCTGACACAAATGCTCCCCCAATCCTGGGTTGAGTCTCTGAGAGTGGGTGACCAGGTCGGTACCCTCCATGTGGCCTGCACTGTCCCCCAGTAGCGCTGCCTGGGAAGTCCCCCCACCTCTGGAAGGACCCCCAGTTTGTCCCAGGAAGGGGTGCAGGGGTGTGGGGTTCAGGCCTGCCTGGGGCTTCCCTGCTAGGAGCCTCTGCCTCCCACTCACCGCCCTAATTGACGGCAGCAAAACAAACATTTGCTTTGGCAATCCGCAGAGACAGACTGCAGCATTGTTTTAATTAAGCTTGTGACTGATGAATCTCAGCAAAGCAGCTGTTCCCGAGGACTCAGGTATATAAATAAAAATAACATTAGGCGGGGCCGTTGACTTGGAAGCCTCCACATGGATCCCAGGCCGCCTGCACAGGGAGAGGAGAGTGGCAGGGCTGGCAGCACCTATGGGTGGCTGGCCACTTGCCCAGCTCTGGGGGAAGGTCTCACTCGGGATCAGCCTGGTGGGGTAGATGCCACCAAGCAGGACAGAGGGTGGACAGGGGAGGCTGGGCCTCCAACTGCAGATGCCCACACAAAGATGCCCTTGGGGAGGAAACAGGAAGGCTCTGGTGCCAGTCTGGGTATCTCAGAAAGGCACAGGTGCCAAGCAGGTGTCTCCTCTTTAGACTGACTCTTGGTACATGGGTCTGTCCCCAAGAACAATCTTCAGAGAAACCTGGAGGCCGTGGCTCCAAGGTGGTGGGGCAGCCCACCTAGCCAGGCACAGCTGAGGGTGGGGGCGACACAGCTGATGCCCGGGGCTGGCTAGGAGCCTGTGTGTGGGCCCTGGAGAGAGCGAGGCTGGACATGGCCATGGGAAGCCCTGCAGTAACAAAGGGAAAAGTTCTGTGGGTAGATGAGGGGGGGGGGAGTTCTGTGGGATTAATATTAAAGTAACGGGGCCTGACTTTTCCCCCAGACATGTGGTTGAGGGGGAGGCAGAGCCATGAAGGGAGAACCTCAGGGCCAGCGGTGAAGTGGGGGCCAGTGGCAGAGTGGCCTGGATGTGGCACCAGGGAGGGCAGTACTGTGGCCAAGGGCACTCTGGTCAGTGCCCTTCCCCCCCAGTGACAGGTGTTATGGGCATTGAAGGGTGACGGCTGGCCAGCCTCTGCCCTCTGTGACTTGGCTGACCGCCCAGCCACTGTTCTTGCTGCAGAACCAGCTGGCACCTGGGGAGCCTGTGCCAAGCCCAGGAGACCTGTGATGGGTGGAAGCTGGTCAGGACCAGCCACTCCCTTTGCTATTGGTTGGTCCAGGATGGCCACGTGATATTGCTGGCCCCCAGCCTGGGAAGTACATGGAGTGGCTTCTGAGAAAGATCTTCCTTCTCAGTGAAAGAAAGCACCATATCAGGAAAAGCTGCCCCACCCTTTGCCACTTCCTGCTTTAGATGCTGACATGAGATCATGATGCCGGGAACTGCACGGCGGCCACCTCGCCACCATGAGGCCATAATCTGGGGAGCAGAGAGGCTGGCTGAGGGCAAGGGGAGGGCCAGCCCCTTGCTGACCTCATTGCCGCCTTCTCAGGCATCTTTTCTGTGCCACCTGTCTCCTGGCATCTTTTCTCATGAGTATATTAATTTGTGGCTGCTGTAAAAAAGCTCAAAGTCAGAAGTCTGGAGTGGGCTTGGGCACAAAATTGAGGTGGCAGCAGCCTGCGCCCCCTGCATGGGCTCTAGGGCAGAATCTGACCTCCCTCTCCCAGCCTCTCTGGCTGCCTCGAAGCTGCAAGCTCTGTCTCAGTGGCCAAATTCCCTCTTCCCTTCTGTCCCCTGTCACATCTGCCTCTGCCACGTGATCACAGGGAAGACCCACCTGGTAACTCAGGAAAGTCTCCCCATTCCAGGTCCTGGAGATACAAAGTCCCCTTCTCCATCTGAGCCCATCCACAGGGCAGGGGCTTAGGGCCTGGAGACCCCTGGGGGCTCTCTCGGGTCCAACTGCAAGCTGAGCAGCTGCCACTGCATCCGCCGTCTGTCTGCTCTTCTGCCCTTGCACACAACACCCTTCCTCTGCAGAAGGGGGACATCAGGACCTTCCTCGAAGGATAGCGTAGGGAGCAAGGAGGAAAGCCACATGGAGGGGCTGGCAAATGTGGCACTGTGACACGAGGGCAGAACCCCAGGCTTCCAAGGCCCCTGCAGGACTCTGTGTTCAGGACAACCTGTGAGGGTGACCACCTGGCAGTCTTCTGGGTGTGGCCCCTGCAGCCCTCACCTCCCTGAGGTCCCGGGGCGGGAAGCCCCACAAGTGCAGCCCCCAGGCCAGGTTCTCACTCCCCAGTACCACCCCCTCCGCCAGCAGGGGCTTCGCCCATTAACTCCTACCCGTTAACTGTGGGGATAAGGACCTGCAAAATCAGGCAGAAGTTACACTAAGTGGTCTGGCCGTTAAACCTGCCACTGCTGATATCTCTCCTCAAAAATAATTAAGTGCCTCCTTCATTGAGGAGAGCACGATGCAGTCATGATGTGTTTAATATGTTTATCACAAGCCATTTCACTTGTGGTTTTGCTTAAATTCATTGCGACACACAAACTTTGAGAGACTCCAGCAAACGCCAGCCGAGCACCAGCAGCAGAGAGAGGGACCTGTCAGGAAAGGAGCCCTCCTGTGTGCGCTGCCTGCTGGGGGACAGTCCCCAACCTGAAAGGGCCCGTGTGACACCATTTGGCTAACGGGCTCCATTTTGCAGGTTGCTGGGTAATTTGCGGTGTAATTGTTAGTTCTGTAACTTTTGGTTCCTGGCAGCAGCCCCCCTTGACCACCCTCACCGGTTGCTTAGCACTGGCCCTTTCCTGCTCAGCGACCACCCACCCGTTCCTGGCACCAACGAGGTATCCAATCAGCACGTAAAGAGACATCTGGACACATCCCTCGTCCAACCGTCCCTAATCCCATTCCCCTTATCGCATTACCCCCCTCCCAACTTCCTTTTGGTATACTATAAAAATACCTCAGCCCCACCCCTCGGGGCCATTCAGTA
>CAUYRH010114178.1:0-59691 GCA_963574655.1 Perodicticus potto | reverse complement strand
GATCAGAGGAGATCACACTTTCACTCTTCACAGATGATGTGATTTTATATCTGGAAAACCCCAGAGACTCAACTACAAAACTCTCAGAAGTGATTAAGGAATATAGTAGCATCTTAGGATACAAAATCAATACTCACAAATCAGTACCTTTTATATATACCAATAATATTCAAGCTGAAAAAACAGTCAAGAATGCTATTCCCTTTATAGTTATGCCAAAGAAGATGAAATATTTGGGAATTTACCTAATAAAGGATGTGAAAGATCTCTATTAAGAGGATTATGAAACTCTGAGAAAAGAAATAGCTGAAGATGTTAACAAATAGAAAAACATACCATGTTCATGACTAGGAAGAATCAACATTGTTAAAATGTCCATATTACCCAAAGGAAATTACAAAATTAATGCAATCCCTATCAAAGCACCACCGTCATACTTTAAAGATCTGGAAAAAATAGTACTTCATTTTATATGGAACCATAAAAAAACGTCAAATAGCCAAGACATTACTCAGAAATGAAAACAAATCAGGAGGAATCAAGCTACCATACTTCAAACTATACTATAAATCTATAGTGATCAAAACAGCATGGTATTGGCACAAAAATAGAGAGGTAGAAGTATGGAACAGAATTGAGAACCAAGAGATGAACCCAGACACCTTATTGTCATTTGATCTTTGATAAACCTATCAAAAATATAAATTGGGGGAAAGATTCCCTATTTAGCAAATGGTGCTGGGAGAATTGGCTGGCAACTTATAGAAGACTGAAACTGGACCAACACCTTTCACCATTAACAGAAATTGATTCTCCCTAGATAAAAGATTTAAACTTAAGACATGAAACTATAAAGATTCTTGGAGAGAGTGCAGGAGAAACACTTGAAGAAATAGGCCTGGGAGAATACTTTATGAAGAGGACCCCTTGGGCAATTAAAGCAACACCAAAAATACATTACTGGGATCTGATCAAACTAAAAAGCTTCTGTACAGCCAAGAACACAGTAAGTAAAGCAAGTAAACTGCCCTCAGAATGGGAGAGGATATTTGCAGGTTACACTTCTGACAAAGGTTTGATAACCAGAATCCACAGAGAACTCAAACTTATTAATAAGAAAACAAGTAATCCCATTTCATTGTGGACAAGGGACATGAACAAAAGCTTCTCTGAAGATGATAGGTGCATGGCCTACAGGCACATGAAAAAATGTTCATCATCTTTAATCATCAGAGAAATGCAAATCAAAACCACTTTGAGATATCATCTAACTCCTGTAAAAGTGGCTCATACAACAAAATCCCAAAACTACAGATGTTGGCATGGATGTGGAGAAAAGGGAACACTTCTGCACTGCTGGTAGCAGTACAAGCTAATACGTCTCTTTTGGAAAGAAGTATGGAGAATACTCAGAGATCTAAAAGTAGACCTGCCATTTGATCCTGCAATTCCTCTACTAGGTGTGTATCCAAAAAACTAAAAGTCACTTTATAACAAAGATATTTGCACCAGATTGTTCATTGCAGCGGAATTCATAATAGCTAAGTCACAGAAGACCATGAATGGATTAATAAATTGTGGTACCATGGTACCATGGAATATTATGCAGCCTTAAAAAAGATGGAGACTTTACCTCTTTTATGTTTATATGGAGGGAGCTGGAACATATCCTACTTAGAAAAGTATCTCAAGAATGGAAGAAAAAATACCCAATGTATTCAGTACTATGATGAAACCAATTTGCAATCACTCCCACTTTCATATGAAGACTAGATCACAACTATGGCCCAGGATGAAGGAGGGAGGAGGGAGGGTTGGGAGGGAGGGGGGAGGTCAGATGGAGGGAGGGTGAATGGTGGGATCACACCTATGGTGCATAATGCAAGGGTACGTGTCGAATCTATTAGCAGACAGTATAAATGTCTTAACACAATAATTAAACAAGATGAGGTATATATTAACCAGTGTGATGTAAGCCTTCCTAATTCTATAAAATCAGTACAATGTATCCCATAAATGCATTAATGTATACATGATCTATATGTCTACGATGTAATAAAAAAAAATAAAGGGAGAGAGCTGAATAAAATAAGCTGGAGGCAAATTAATTTTAATGGGATTGGTTTCAGATGGTTCATAAGAAAAAGAAATACACAAACAAAATACATGGTGAAATGTTACAGACCACCCCATCCCTTTTCTGGCTTGTTGGTTTTGCAATTCCTCAGGTGATTAATCTACAAGGAAATCCACAGGGGAAGGTAGGTTAATATGCACTAGCCCTGTCACTCTCTAACAGCGAAGCATCTGGTAAGGGAAAAATACTAAGGGAAATAAACATTTCTTTTTTAATTTTAATAAAATACTTCATTTCTTGGGAAGATTTGGTTGGAATTCAAGTAGTATTAATCTATGTCCTACCATAGAGCATGGCCATTCCCTCACACCAAACATTTAAAACTGAAATAGAAAATGAGGAGACAAAATAAGAAATAAAAATGAACAAGGAACTTTGTAAAAGTTGAGCCATACCTTGTATCTCGAAGACGACATCAGCGAGCATTGGCTTGTTGAGAAAAAACTTGAGGGAAGTGTTATAAAACCACAGAGGTTTTCTGGCTTGATAGGTTTTGCAATTCCTTAGGCAATTAATCTATAAGGAAATACAGGGGGAAGGTGGGTTAATATACTTTAATAATATATATGCTAGGTGGAGAATTTGGAAAATTGTGCTAAGTTTCTAAAGAAATAATAATGACCTATTCTGTGGCGTCTTTGATCACAGCTTTCAAGGAACTTTACCTTTGAGAATTACATCTGCTGCCTGTTGGTGAGCAGCACTCCTCTCTGCGTCATTCACAGCAGTAAATGAATTGCCTAAGTAAACTCTCCAGTAAGAGGCTGGAGAGTCCTGAATCCCTGGGAGTCTTTGTTAGGAAGCAGACGACCTCATGTGAATGCCTACCTACATGGCTTTACACACACAACCTAATTTGTTCGGTAAGAAAGCACACAGGCTTGGGCCTGTAGTACAGTGGTTACGGCACCAGCCACATACACCAAGGATGGCAGGTTCGAACCCAGCCAGCTAAACAATAGCTACACAACTCCAACCAAAAAATAGTTGGGCGTTATGGCGGATGCCTGTAGTCCCAGCTACTTGGGAGGGTGAGTCAAGAGAATCGCTTAAACCCAAGAGTTGGAAGATGCTGTGAGCTGTGACGCCACAGCACTCTACCAAGGGTGACATAGTGACACTCTGTCTCAATTTCTTTTTTTTTTAAAAAAGAAAAAGTAAGCACATAGATGGTAATTTAATTTGTAGTTAAGAAAAATACATTTCCCCTTATCACATTGTGTTATTTTACTGTTTAATGGCTCAGCATTTTATCTTAAAAGAATGAATGCTAAAAAATACATCAGGGCGATGAGCGGCTCTTCTCTGTCTTAATCTCCAATCTCTAACCCCTAAATACCCTCCACACCCGCAGCAGAGATGCCTGAATCACAGCAGCCTGGCTGGCTACTCCAGCCTCCTTCCTATGGTCTCTCCAAACACCTCTTGTCCCAGGCCTACAGCTGGACAGCCAGTCCCCTCATCCCCACCAGCCGCCCATTTCTTTCTGTTTATAATGGATCCACAAAGCCCATACGACATATTAAGGGAAGACTTACCCAAAAGATGAAGAAATAATAAGCCCTTTTAAATTCTGGGATTGATTAGGGCTGTAATCTTGTTAGAGTCTACATGGTACACTATAGCCTCTCACAGGGAATGGTTTACTTATGACTTTTATTTAAATACGGTAGAATTTTCATAGTTGGAAAACTCCCTACAGTGACCACCTCCTTAAGTACACCAAATTTTCAGAGTAGACAGCACCACATATACATTTCAGCACAGTAGGCCTAGCTCCTTATGGTGATGGTTAGGGTGGACAAATGAACCCCATCTGAACTATAAACCAGGCTGAGAGACTCTGCTACAGGCAAACACAACTCGATTAGAAAAAATGAACCCCATCTGAACTGTAAAGCAGGCTGAGAGACTCTGCTACAGGCGGACATGACTCAGACTAGAGAAAATGAACCCCATCTGAACTGTAAAGCAGGCTGAGAGACTCTGCTACAGGCAGACACGACTCAGACTAGAGAAAATGAACCCCATCTGAACTGTAAACCAGGCTGAGAGACTCTGCTACAGGTGGACACGACTCAGACTAGAGAAAATGAACCCCATCTGAACTGTAAAGCAGGCTGAGAGACTCTGCTACAGGCAGACATGACTCAGATTAGAGCAAATGGACCCCATCTGAACTGTAAACCAGGCTGAGAGACTCTGCTACAGGTGGACACAATCAGATTAGAGAAAATGAACCCCATCTGAACTGTAAACCAGGCTGAGAGACTCTGCTACAGGTAAACACAACTCGGATTAGAGACAATGAACCCCATCTGAACTGTAAACCAGGCTGAGAGACTCTGCTACAGGCAGACACGACTCAGACGTGCTCATCACATCCTTGCACTGGCCCAATCATAGACCCACCTGTGAGAAATATGCTGATATTGCAAGTCTCTGACATTCAGATAAGAAGAGTCTTTTGGGAGTTCCAACAATGAGAAGACATCCTTGACATTTTGAGAAGAACAACAGTTGGGTGGTCCTTGATGGAAACTACCTCCCCCAGCTAGCTATAAAAGACCAGCGTCCCTCAACCCTGGCTTCCCTAAACCCTGTCCTCTCTACCCCCCAACATCTTTTAGATCTTAGCTCACTTGCATCCAAGTGTCAAAATAAGCAATGCTGCCTTTGTGACACTGGTCGTGAGTGTTCTCATCTGCTCCTTCTCAGCTTTTACCTATTACTGACCACCTCCATATGCTGACTGGCTTGTCACAGTCCTTTGAGTGGTTCACTTACAGAGGTTCTACTGTATATTTAATCCATTCCTGGTGGCTTCACTCATTCCCCTGCTGAATCAGAACCTCAGGCCTGATGAGAACTCGGACCTTCTGGCTTAGCAAGGTGGGCACTCAAAAAGCTTCATCGCTAAGAAATAATCAGACTCACAGCTTTAGCAATAAGCAAAATGAATGACATCTACTCCCCACTCTGGACAAACTGTTATAACAGGAAGTTTGAACATCTTTGGCAAAGAAAAAAAAGATCCTCTTTCTTCGTAAGGAAGGACCATCCAGGTCAGTGTCCACAAGCAAGGCGGAGGCAGAGCAGGCCCACACAAATCCGAGTCCTGCAGACGCCATCACAGACCCAGGTGCCGCACGCTAAAGGACCTGGGGACAGCGGTCCTGTGACTGTCACACAGCAAGGGGAGTAACCGTCAAAAAGCATCAGAGAACTGGAGAGTCAGCAGGGGCTTCTGAGACCATCCACTTTATGCCTCATCTTATAAGAAGCCTTGATTTGCTCAAAGCCACACAGGTAATTCGTGGCAGACTGACAATTTTAATCCATGTTTCCTGAGGTCCAATTCAGTGTTATGCCCCCGTGTAGTATTTAGTGAGTTCCTTACCCCAGGAAAGCACAGAAAGAAAGGGTAAGAGGGAATTTAGTGCAGTATCATGGAAATATAGTCCCAGCTCCCCCTTCCCCAATAAAAATTCATTTTATTCTCAGTACTAAAAATATGTTCAGAATTAGACCCAAGTAAAGGTGCAGGGCCAGAATAAAAACCAACACCTTTGCTCTTACCACTCACATCAAGGTTATGAATATGTGTATTGTTAAAGATTGTGTAGATGTATGTTCTGGAAGAATGTGTATATATGTGTGTGTACAGACACATACACACATACAGGCTGAAAGAAGGCGAGAGAGGGGAAGGGCTGGAGACAAAAATGGGCATAAAGACACTCCCTTAGCACTTTTGCTTTGAATTTGAAAGAAAAGGAAAGGGAGGGCAGAAGTTTGGAGAGAATATGGATATATATTTAACTGGTTCAAAAGTGACTTAATCTAGATAACTAAATTAACTTTTTAATACAGGCACATGGATATAGTTTCACAAAGAGATTATACAGTTGTGCTGGATTTCAAGAAAGCTGCTGTCTTGCTGTGCTCCTGTGGACCTGGACGGCTTCTCAGACCTACTGCAATGTGCCACTGAGACAAAAGAAAGATCTTGCCCCTTAATTCCATGTTACTTTGCTATTTTTTTAAAAAGACCATTTTCTAAACCAAAGGTCAAAATTTTCATTTAAAGCTAGTACAGTTTTACATGTTTTTAAAAATTAACTTTAAAATGTTAATAACTTCGGCTGTAACTTTGTAACCGACAAAGTTACCTGTGTATAAAAAATTAAAGAAAATCTTTTTTTAATATTTAATATAAACCTATATTCTGCTAGGTGTTCCACCCAACTTACCTTTCTATCTAGCAGCCAATTGTTTATCACAGACTTTGAAATAAGAGTATGCTGGTTAACTTTTATAATGTCTTAAAATTTAACAAATGTACTTACAAAGCCCTCTGAGATTCGATGCGATCTAAGTTGGAGTTTTAATATACACAAATTTATATATGCCATGTACAAAGTCTGTATTTGTACAACTTTGAAGCTAATTTATAATTTTGAAACTGTACTTGATGAGAGAGTCCTTAATTGTCAATTATTTAAATAGATTGCTCAGAACTCCTAAAAAAAAGCCTGTGCATAAACTGCCTTGCTCCCCAACACTCTACAGGTTTAAATTCCGAGGAGTGGAAAAGCGCTTCTCCTAATAGCTGGAAAATGAGATAGCCTCATTCTCGACATAGATCATGTATCCCACGGCTCCAGGGGAGTGTTTCAGAAGCGGGAATTCACTAATGAACATTTTAAAGTGGTGACTCACACTTTTTCTTTCCATGTCAGATTATTTTTATTAAGAAACTTAAAGAAAATTTAGGTTATCTCATGTCTTATTACATTATAAACAGTTAACAAATTTGTAAGCATTTTATTTTATAATGAATTGATTTTTTAAATTGTAGTCAATTCAGATATTTATTTTCTTTAAAAAATATTTTTTTTGAATTAAATCAAATTAATATGAGGATATAATTTTTAGGTTACATTGTTGTCATTTCCAGGGTAAACACCCTCACAGCATGCACATGAGGTGAGATCCTCCCTCCTTCTGCCAAACACCCTCCACTCTCCCCCCAAACTGCACTATAATAGTGTTTTATTGTTCTTATGAACATGTCATTGTTTATATGTTGATTTCACATTGGTATGGAGTATACTGGATATTTATTTTTCTCTTCTTGTGATACTTTACTAAGAAGAACATATTTCAACTCTATCCAGGTAAATGTAAAAGATGTAAAGTCTCCATCTTTTTAATGGCTGAATAATATTCCATGGTATACATATACCACAGCTTGATCCATTCATTCATGGGTTGATAGGCACAACTTACACCTGTTTTAATTCTTACATATTAAAATTCAAGATGGTAAGAAATAGCATGTGTTTATACTTAAAAATTTAAGTGATAAAAATATAGTTAAGGAAAACATTTGTATTTATATAGTATTTGACTGTTCTAATTACTCAATATTATACTCATCATAGTATCTCAATCACAATTCAGAGAGAGTCAAAGGAAACTAACTTACAACAAATTAATTTACCTTTCCTGGTGTTTTTAAAATGCATTTAACTTTCTCAATTACATTTGAAACATCCCCAGAATCTTTCAATTTCTTCCTGATATCTTCTTCCAATTCTTCCCACTGAAAAGCACCTGTAAACAAATTAGTATATGTTGGATTTTTCTAACTGATAAAGTAGGAGGTAAGAAAAAGAATTCTTTTAAAATATCAACATTTCCCCCTTTTAGTATTTTCTTTTAATTTTTATTTACCAAAAATATATCCTGATAATTATACTAAAACATTTAAACAACTCTAACAGTTTAGAAAAATCAATTTACCTTCCCCTAAATTATTACACAAAACCTGGAGTCTTCCTCCCCTGGCAGCTGCCCCTCCACGTAACAGGCGGCCAGTGAGTGTCAACAAAAATGGCTCAAGACAAGTAGCCCAAACCCAAGTTATCCGCTGGGTCGAGGGGACAGCAGTGACTACTCTCAGGTAGAGGAATGTGCAGCAGAAACAGAACATAATCAGAAGGTCTCATGCGCGGTCAGGGTAAGACCAGATGTGTGCGAGGCAACTCCACAAAACCAACCTGAGGCTGGGAGCCACATGGTCCTGATGAGCTACAACCCCAGCTTCCCCTGTGCTCATCCCAGCCCCTCAGAGCTCTCTCCTCCTAGGCTCATCCACTTCTTTCTCCCATTTTGTGCCTTGTAACATTGCTATTCTGTTGTGAGCAAAAGCTGACCTTTCCCCTCAAACACTGCTCTTACTCTGCCTGCAGCAGCCTCCTATCCGGCCTCCTCCCTCACAGCCTTTTCCCTGTGGAATTTATCCCATTACTCAGTGCCAGGAAGCTTTCCAATTCCAAATCTGAAATAAGAATATACTAGCTACATGTTATAATATCTTCAAATTTAACAAATGTACTTTTAAATTTTAAAGCCTTTATAGACTCAATGTAATCTAAGTTGCTGGAGTTTCACTGAGCACAAGTTTCTGAATTGAGAATTCTGATCATATTCCAGGAGATTTCCCTCATCTATTTTATGGCTTATGGAAACGTCCTAATTCCTAAAACTATAATCCAAGCTGGGCATGGTGGCTTATAAGGTGGTGAGGCAGGGGGATTGCCTGAGACCAGGAGTTAGAGACCAGACTGGGCAATATGGTGAGACCCTGTCTTTACAAAAAAATAGAAAAATCAGCAGGGTCTCGTGGCACATGCCTGTGACCCTAAAACTCCAGGAGGCCAAGGCAGGAGGACTGCTTGAAGCCAATAGTTTGAGACCAGCCCGAGTAAGAGCGTGAGCCCATTTCTACAAAAAATAGAAAAACTAGCCAGGCATGTTGACACCCACCTATAGTCCCAGCTACTTGGGAGGCTGAGCCACAAGGATCCCTTGGGCCCAGGAGTTCAAGGCTACAATGAGCTATGACAACACCACGGTCCTCCTGCTGGGCAACAGAGCAAGACCAAACAACACCAAAATAAAAATGAAATAAAATAAAATAACTAAACAAAGAAAGCAATACAGGGAAACCTTATCTCTATAAAAAAATTTCAAAAAAAGAAAAATGCAATTCAAAAGTATGGTGTGGGCAGTCATAGTTAAGAGACTTAGAACCTAGATTTTTTGCTATTAGCTACTGGTGCAGGTTTAAACAAGTCACTTGACCTCTCTGGGCAAAGACTCCCTGTCTGTTTTTTTCTGGTGTTTCCCTGCCTGTGTTCAGCTCTCTGCCAGACGCCTCCCCCCAGGGAACACCAGACCCCTCCCAACTGAGCCAGGCAGTTCCTCCTCCCCTGGCCTCCCTCAGCTCCCGTGTGTCCTGTGGATGAGGAACCACGACACACACCTCTGCCATTTCTCTGGCATAATTCTCCCACCATGGCCAAATCCAAGCTACCAACACGAAGGACATCAGAGAACTCGAAACCAGAACAATACACACAGCTGGGCTTTCACAGCCTTCAGGCGCGACGCCCCTGCCACTGCCCACCTCTGCTAGCTCCTCGTCCTGCCTTTGCTGTGAGCCCCGTTCTTCTCAAATGCCCAAGGGCGTGTGGTCTGGAAGAATTCTATGGTCCCATTCTCCTCCTTCTGCACCAACGTTTTTAACACTGAGGTCACTCTTTTCACAATCTGATAAATTCTTTGGATCATCTCTCCAGAAATTTTTACATGCACACACAGATGGTAAAGTTTGTATAAAAATGTTGGCAGTTGAAGAATCGCTTAGAAGCCAATGGACCACAGCTAAGAAATTTACTCCGTGCCACTGATTCTCAGCCCCAGCTGTGCGCTGCATTTACCTGGAGATCTTTTATAAAATACCAAAGAGGAGCCCTGATCCCCAGACTGAGACTGACCAAACTAGAATTTCTGGGGCCAAAGCCGCTGGTGTGACTCCCAGGTGCACTGAGGGCTGCTGGTTAACCTGCTCTTCCTTTAGAGCGGTGATTTTCAACCAGTGTGTGCAAAAGGTTTTAAAGATCATTAATTAAGCTATTTTCAAAAGATATTTCAAGCACAGTATTTTTTTGATTGCCATAATTTAAGTGTGCTGTGGAAGGTTCAAGTGTGCTGTGAGAGAAAAATGGTTGAAAATCACTGCTTTGAAATTTCACCCATCACTGACACCCAGGGTTAGAGGCATGGAGACAGTGAGTGTGGGACCTGGGATGGTCTAGGTTCTTGGAGGCCGGGGAGAGCCCAGATACTGTCTCTTTGTTCTCTTTTCACATAACAGTGCATAAATTATGTCATACAGAAGTCAAAGTATATTAACTGACGAACACCTGCAGGACACCTGCCTTCAGATTATCTGGAAGCCTCAAGAGATCTCATCATGTGGGCCGTGGGTGAGTTCCCCCGCGCCACACCGTCTGTGTCTGAGGACACAGAAAGAAGCAATAACTGAAAAGCAAAGGGAGACTCATTCTTCAGAGCAAGCTAAGGAGCAGCTGTTTCTGTAGTGTGTTGTCTCTGACACCTTTAGGTCCTAATGAAGCGACAACCTCATGCTGGGATTTCCGGGCCGTGCATGTGTGTGTGTTGAAACATTTTATGTGAGCTCTGCCGTCGTAGGCCACTTCTAGTCCATAACACAGCGTTGTGACCAGGCACAACGTCATATGACAGATTCCTACACTTACTCATCTTGCGTCAGTGACGGGGATTTTCATTACTTCATTAGACTTTAGAGAGTGTGGCACGTGGGAGGGCACGAGGCTGGGTTGGACCCACTGCAGAAAAGAGCCGAGAGCCCCTCACTGAAGGCCCAGCCCACCTCCCTGCTCATCTGCTCTGGTGCCACTTCAGTAAGTGATGACAGATTCTAAGGACCACCCGTGGCAAGAAGAACTCAAGGCTAAATTCCAGAGGCTCTCACGGACATTTCGACTCCAACCATCTGAGGTCATGTGACTCCAGACGTGCCGAGTGTGCACCACGTAAGGATCACTCCCTGCAGACCTGGAAAGCGCTGGCCTCCCTTTCAGGTGACTTTCTTTAGGGTCGTCATTATGTTCCTAGACACAACACAGTGTTTGTGTTATCCAAAGAAAACTAACACAGAACAGACATACCAGTATGGGGCTACTGAAAAATTTGAATAAGAAAACAAACTGAAGGCTGATACCACGTACTCTGGTGTAAAATATTAACCAGGTTATTAACCAAGCCCTCCTCAACAGAGCCAAATGTCCCTGTTGACACAATAAATACAAAATTTCAAATCCCTAAAAAGTTATAAAAAGTATGTTATTTAAAAAAATTTAAGATAGTCTTTGTAATTTGGTTCACTTTTTTTTTTTTTACGGACAAGACACAGGTGTTTTAGGGTTTTCTGGCCCAGGTCTGCACTGGGTAGATGTTCTGAGCATCCACATCCTGAGCGGAGCTCTGCCTCTGCCTCACGACCCAGGCGGTATCAGCAAAGGGCTCCTTTCTCAACGGTTCTCTAATGTCACCGGGGAGGCCATGGTGCATTTCTATCTCTTAAAACTGGTGTTCTGTTCAAAGATTTTAAAATGTTTAAAAAAAAGAAAGTCTAGCCCCTGTATTAGAGTCTCTGAGAAAAATGTAGGTTTAAAATCTTTGTTGGATTTGAATTTGTTAAAAATTTATTTAGTAGTGATGAGGGTCTCTCTGTGCTTAGGCTGGTAAATAGAAAACTAGCCAGGCCTAGTGGCAGGCGCCTGTAGTTCCAACTACTCGGGAGGCTGAGGCAAGAGGATCACTTGAGCCCAAGAGTTTGAGGTTGCTGTGAGCTGTGACACCACAGCACTCTACCCAGGGCAACAAAGTGAGACTCTGTCTCAAAAAAAAAAAAAAAATTTTTTTTTAAATAAAACAGTAACTTACACACAGACTATAGGACAAAACAAAACTTCAGAGTTTACACATTTTCTTTTGATAGTGGAATCAGAATGACTTTTTTTCTTATAACAAATGTTCTGCATTTTTCAATGCTGTCTTTCCTGTGTAAATATAGCTTTAATTTTTTTTTTTTTGCTATTTTTGGCCAGGGCTGGGTTTGAACCCGCCACCTCCAGTATGTGGGGCCCATGCCCTACTCCTTTGAGCCACAGGTACTGCCCCAGCTTTAATATTTTTTTAAAGCTAACTTAAAAGATAACTTGTGCTTGAGTCATAGGTTATAATCTGTAAATAATTAAACGATAATTAATAGGTACCCGCAGAACCAGTTATTGTCCTTTCTCCTCGACCAGCGTCAGGGTCTCTTTGCAGCCCCAGGTCAACAGCCTGAACCCCACCCATACCTGACCCCACCTCTGGCCTTGGCCGTGGCGTATAAGGAGAGATGAGAGCAGAAATGGACAGTCCAGTGTCAGGTTAAGCAGCCGGGACCCTGAACTGGTTGAGGGTCTGTCACTCAGCAAGCTCTCCACACCTCACACCCACCAGCCCTCCAATCCCCATTCTGGGTTCACTTGGTTTCCACCTCCCTGTTAAGCGCCGCTCCCCACTTCAGGCAGAGACACCCAGTGCACTGAGCTCCCTGCCCCGAATAGCTCCACGCCAGTCACCCTTTTTGACTATGGGCCCTAAACTCGTAACTGGGCTCCTCTCCCAGGCCAAGCCTCTGTGTTGAATTCTGGGCTCTAAGTCGCTGGCTGGGGCTAGTTCCCAGTTCTTCCAAGAGCAGGTGTTCCAGATGCTTCTGGCAGTCCACAGCATCAGCACCGCCTGGGAGGCTGTAAGCACAGCAGAACTTCCTGCCCCACTCTGGCCTACGGAGCCGGAATCTGCACATTATCAGGGGTCTGGGTGACGTGCACATTCCTTAGGGTGTGCAGAGCTTTGGTCTGCGTGACAGAAGGCCAACAGCAAAGCCACCCTCTGGGGCCCCCCTGGGCTCCATACTCCTACCATTGCTGGAGATGGGCCTCCTAATCTGCGCCTTCCTCCAACTCCAGCACCACTTCCAGTAAGAGCAGGGACAGCTTCCCCAGGCCTCACCTGCGCCCTCATCCCCAGCCACCACCTCCCATACCTGCTGCAGCCATGGGGAAGCCCCCTGCACTCCCCGGAAAACAGCAGCTGCCAAGAAGGGCGATTCCCCCGTGACCTCTTTAAATAGTATCGGAGTGAAGACAGAAATCTTACAACAGGTGAATGACTCTGAGGAAAGGGCCTGGGGTACAAGGAGAACTTTTTCTTTTCTTTCCCCTTTTTCCCCAAAACTCGCTGAGTAGGAGAAACCTAGGCAGGTTCAATCATGAGGGTACATCTAGCTATCTTTCTGCTGCCATGCTAAAGGGGGTACCACCGATGTGGAGCATTCATGTGACACTGAAAGTATTCAGTGGAAACTGTGGCAATTTGCTGAATAATTTAAATATTTCAACAAGAAAATCATCAAAAAGAAAAGTCAAACATATCCTTCAGAGTTCCTTAAACACATCATTAAAAATGTTTATTTCAGGCTGAGGTGGATAGATTGCTTGAGCTCAGGAGTTCAAGCCCAGCCTGAGCAAGAATGTGATCCTGTCTCTACTAAAAATAGAAAAAAAAGCAAAAAAACAAAAAACTAGCCAGGCATGGTGGCACACACCTGTAGTCCCAGCTACAGGTGAGGCAGAAAGATCGCTTGAGCCCAAGAGTTTGAGGTTGCTGTGAGATATGACGCCACAGCCCTCTATCCAGGGCGACAGAGTAAGACTCTGTCTCAAAAAAAAAAAGAAGTTTATTTCTCTTAATGTAAACATTTTAATTTGTCAAAATTACTCTTAAAATCTGAACTGTGAGATTCTAAGTGTAAACATTAAAATCTGTAGTACGAAATGAAATCCTTTCTTCGTCACCACCATTCACGTGGTGACTCCCAGCAACTAGAGCCTGTGCGTCCACAGACGTGAAATGTCTGAGTGTCTGCTGCCCAGGTCTGATTTATGTCTTTTCCTAGCTAACATTCACTGACCTATCACCACGTTCTATTCGTATATGTATGTTTAATCTACATAAATCTGTATGACGTAATGGAAATTTTTAAAACCATAATTTAAATTTTAACTTATAAAATGATATAACTATAATCCAAATGAAAAAGTAATACCTTATTTTTAACATTAACCACTTAAATAATAAGGGCTACCCCAAATTTTCTTACCTATATCAAATGATATTTGTTTTCTATATTTGCAAACCTCGGTAAACTTATGTTTCCAATCTAAAAGCCTAAACACAGACTTTAAGTGTTTCTCCAGATACATTCCAGAGAGGAGTGACCTTACCCTAATCTCTCATCAGAACATAATTACAAGTTATGGAAAAGAAAACTTAAGAACAGAGGAGTTCTCAGAAAACTTAAATTTAAATGCTTACTTTAAAAATCACTTCACATCTATTCCTATTTAGAACACTTAGATGCAAGACCTTCGATTCATTTGCTACAATGACTCATAACTTCTATTCTTTAGAAACAGTATACTGAGTTTTTTTAAAGGACAAGAAATAAAATAATTGATAAGCTGACTCTTAAAAAGGAAGGGCACAGTAAGGAAAAACAGTAGCATCTAAGAGAGTCACAGCCAAACCTGATTAGTCTCAGCTAATGTGGGATTTCTAGTTCCTATACAAGTTCTTTCCCTGATTCCTTCCTAAATTTTGTTTGTCTTCCTGTGAGACAAAGGAGTGAATAGCTAAGTTTTAAAGTGTAGACACTTGATTTCATACACTCCTGGAAATTTTTATTTCTTTAAAGTTAAACTGGACCATAAATTCATGTTTCATGTTTTAGATTTAAAAAAAAATATTAACCACCTGCTCACAGTAGATTATTTTTACAAGTAGATTTAAAACCAATGTAAGTACAATAAACATATGGAAAATTACCAATACCACCCACTGATCAGGGAAATACAAATCAAAACTATAATTAGAGGCTTGGTGCCTATAGCATAGTGGTTATGGTGCTGGCCACATATACCCAGGTTGGCGGGTTTGAAGCTGGCCTGGGTCAGCTAAACAACAATGACAACTGCAACAAAAAAATACCTAGCCAGGTGTTGTGGCAGGTGCCTGTAGTCCCAGCTACTTGGGAGGCTGAGGCAAGAGAATTGCTCGAGCCCAAGAGTTTGAGGTTGCTGTGAGCTGTGAAGCCATAGCACTCTACCCAGGGTGACATAGTGAGACTCTGTCTCAAAAACAAACAAACAAGTAAACAAACAAACAAAACTACAATTAGATTCCACCTCACACCTACTAAGGTGGCTACCACCAAGAAAAAAAAAAAACAGAGAACGGATGGGAGTGTGGTGGCTCACGCCTATAATCCCAACACTCTGGGAGGCCAAGGAGTTTGAGAGGATCTCTTGAAGCTGGGAGTTTGAGGCTACAGCGAGCCACAATCATGTCACCGTCCTCATGCCTGGAGGCATGAGACCAGCTCTCAAAAAATAAAAAAATAAAAATACACAAAACCCCAGAAAATATTATGCATATTTTAGCACAATTTTAAACATTAGCAGATAAAAAGGCAAGTAAATTTGTAAGGAAGATAAAGTTTGGACCAATTCCTATATAAAAAGAAAACGTTATTTCATGAATGATCTTCACCTCAGATAGCAGGAAAAAGATAACTGTTAAACTAACCGGTCCTCTTGAGACCACAGGCATCCTTCATTTCAGAAGCTTAAGAGAGTGTAAGGGACCAGAGCCGTGTGACCAGGTACCTGAGTAAATGAAGCGAAGAATGTCGAGCAGACAGGAGCAGAGGAGGGCGTCTTTCACGACGACGCGCAGCGGGGGGTTGCCGGCAGGTTCCTGGCTAGCATGGGGAAAGGCGGCGTCTCTGTTTATGGCGAAGAGGTCCTGCGTGGTCTGGACGATGCTGGTGTCCTGAATGTCTCTGGGGCTCTTCACGCTGAACAGCAGCATGAAGACGTGGCTGACGGCGCAGAGAAGGATCTTGTGGGCCTCCGCCACTTCCTCCAGCTCTGCGCTGTAGAAGACCACGTCCACACACTGGCAGCCCAACAGCAAGTTATTCAAGTCAGAGTTGTAATGCGATGCTTCGGCCTTTAAGACAGGCATTTTCTCTGTTTCGGAAAATAATAAATTCCTCTTTAGGTCTATAAATCCAGTAATTTTGTCTTCACTTTAAATACAACAAAACAGTATTTTTAAGATAATATCAGGGTGTATCGTAAATAATCGCCAATATTTGACCATTTCTGATCTACAAAAGCAGCAATTTTGTATAACTTAGCCTAATTTATATATTTATGTGTTTACATTTTATAATACCAATGAAAAATCTACTCATGACCCCTTAAGAGCAATAAAATGCCATTTCTCATGTGTGTGTCCCAAAATAAAATATTTCTCCAAATACTGAACTTCAGTATTTTAGTAGTCATCATTCTTTACCTGATACAAAAAATTTAAAGTCCTGAGCAAGTTCTGAAGACCCCAACCTCCTCTCTGAAGTCCCTTGCCTCCTGGGCTGGCAAGTGGAGCGGAAAAGGAACTCTGCAACTTCTCAAAGTCAGGCCTGAAATTCCTGGACTCTATTGTTTGAAACCATTTCAATCATTTTATTTCGATCCTAAAACTATTAATATTTTTCTCCTTATAAAACAAGATGCTTCCCAGGAACAGCTCTTTCCACTCAGCACACCTCAGAGAAAGTGTTGACTAATTTCCAAAAGAGCATGTCGCCTTCCATTTCCTAGTTCGATCACCAGCAAGGAGATCAGCCCTCAACCAGCTCAGAATACCCACACAGGTCTTAACTAGAAAATGTCTCTATCTCGTTTTTCTCCAAAGACAAGCTGAAGGGATATTTGTGAAAGGTTGCTTAAAGATTGTGCAGGCATCTGCATCAGTGGAATTCAAACGTCTTTAGCAATTCAAGTGCTTATCCTAAAGCCAACCCCAGTCTACACAACAGATGATAACAACCCCCGCTCCCAGGGCCTTTCCACTGCCTGTGGCCTTCACAGAACCTGTCGTCCTGGACCCATGGGTTTTGTTTAGTGTTTAGCTCTCTTAACAGAAAGTTGTGAAAACTGAGACAGGGAACCCTGGAAAGGACCTCCCATTCTAATTTTTTTAATACCCATTCTCCCTACTTCCCAAGTCCATTCTAATTTATATTTTCCTGATTTTTATTTGTATTTATTCAACAAGTATTTATTAAGTGTCTACTTCCTAAAGATAATATTCAAAATAAACTGATCTGACAGAGTACTGTTCTACTATTTGTCACAAAAGTATACAAAAAATTCAGATTAAAAGCTGATTTAATTTATTTATTAAATAAACAGGCTCAGCTTTTACAACTTTGTTTTCCCCTAGCTTTCTAATAAGAAAATTTTCAAAGATTTGAAAAAGTGGAAAGACTAATAGAATGAACATAATATGTCCTTCACTTCGACTGTGCAATTATTGACATTCTGTCATTCTGTCTAATGTCTCCATAGACAGACAGGAGCACACACACACGCGGAAGCAAGTAAAATAAAGCTGCAGCCAGCAGGACACTTCGGCCCTAAAATGCTTTCACATTCGCCTCTTCAGAATAAGAACATTCTCAATCACAACACTGTAACCATACATAGGAAAATTAATAGTAATTCCCTAAGTTTATCTAATTTCCTATTTTAAAATTGTGTCCAAATGTCCCAAGAACATCACTTACATTTTTTTTTTTTTTTTTTTTTGAGACAGAGCCTCAAGCTGTCGCCCTGGGTAGAGTGCCATGGTGTCACAGCTCACAGCAACCTCCAACTCCTGGGCTTAGGCTATTCTCTTTCCTCCGCCTCCTAAGTAGCTGGCACTACAGGCGCCCGCCACAACGCCTGGCCATTTTTTGGTTGCAGCTGTCATTGTTGTTTGGTGGGCCCGGCCTGGATTCGAACCCGCCAGTTCTGGCGTATGTGGCTGGCGCCTTAGCCGCTTGAGCAACATGTGTCGAGCCTAGGTGTTTTTTGGAAGCAGTATCCAATCAAGGTGAACACACTGCATCCGGCAGCCCTTCTGCATTGGACTCTAATCTAGAATAGCTCCTCACCACACACACAATTTTAAAGAAGCAACAGGCTCAACTTTTAAGAAAGCTTTTCTCACGATGTGGTCCAAGTACGAGTCTCCTTCAGCATCACCTGAGAAGTTTATTCAAGCAGCTTCCGGCCCTTCCCCAGGTTTACTAAATCAGAACGGCAGGTAAGTCCTGAGGATGCCCAAATTTGAGAACGCCCCCAATAAGACCCATGAGAAATGGTCTGCAGGGGGCGTCCACTCGTGTCGGGACGGGCTAGGACGCACGCGCACCTGGCTGCTCCAGCTGAGGGGGTCTAATTCCATGGAATGAGCTGCTCATTTTTCTTTTCTTCATCTTTTCACTTGTCTTCTGATTTAAGGCTTGAATCATAAAATACTCCAACTAAAACAAGAATCAAATTTTAATTATAGGTCCAACAAAATCTAACATGACCATCTGCACCCCATATCACATCTCTCTAAACCATGTATATGTAATGTATGCATTAGCTAACACCCGTAAGCAACATTCTTAAACTAAAAAAAGATGTAGTGGAACAGATTAGGCCGTGGCTAAACATAAACAAAGCATTCCATTCAATAATAAATTGTTGATTCTCTTTTTAAACTTCTTTTTATAATTTAGAGATGGGGTCTTACTACTTTGGCCAAGCTGAACTCAAACCTCTGGGCTCAAGCGATCCTCTTGCCTCAGTTTCTGAGCAGCTGGGCCTATAGGCACCACCACCACATCAAGAAAGCAAGTGCTGTGACTGTGTAGCTGTCAGTAATTTTCTCATTGGGCAACCACTCACCTATCACAGTTAATACCAATGAAATTCAAAGCAGCAACAGAGGTGGTTCTATGTTTATAAATGTTCCTATCAGCTAGGAAACTTCACTTGTTTCTCTTGAACAAATTTCTTTGAAATCTATCCCTTACAAATTAAAAATCTCATCTATGTGCACTTACATAGCTCTGGGCCTGTTATCCTACCTTGCAAGGCCTGAAGCAAAAGCACAAATGGAGGTCCACCCATGACACACCTAAATATTTAAGTGCTGCAAATCAGGAAAATGCACTGTTATATAAAAGCTATCCTATACTCCTGCTTTAACAAATATATCATCATAAAAGCCCAGCAGGGTCGGATTTATATTGAAATTTTCCATCTCTTCTGAGGTTCTCTCTCACAGGGAGAGCCGGTCCCTGACCCCTGTCCCAGGATCACCCCTCCTTTTCTCGTCCTGTTCCATCCCATGGTCTAAGGAACATACACAGGTGGACATCCACTCACCCTCCATTCTTCATAAATAATCTCCCTCAGGCCTGGGGGTTGTGCACCAGAACGTGGGCCACCCTCAGGAGAACGGACCCAGGAAAATGGCCTGCAGAGGCCCAAGAAACAGACTCAGGACCAGTGGTTAGGGCGCTCCGGCATCCCACGTTTAGAAGCATAGTCAGAGCACTGACCAATAAAACTGTGCTGATGGAAAGTTCCTTATTATTTGCACTAACTAATACAGTACCACTAGCCATATAAAGCTCTACAGCCCCTGAAATACAGCTAGTATGCTTGAGGAACTGATTTTTATTTTATTTTATTTTTATTTATTTATTTGAGTCTCACTATGTTGCCCTCATTTATTTATTTCTTTGAGACTGAGTCTCACTCTGTTGCCCTTGGTAGAGTGTCGTGGCGTCACAGCTCACAGCAACCTCCAACTCTTGGGCTTAAGCAATTCTCTTGCCTCAGCCTCCCAAGTAGCTGGGACTACAGGTGCCTGCCACAAAACCCGGCTATTTTTGTTGTTGTTTGTCAGGTCTGGGCTAGGTTCAAACCCATCAGCCCCAATGTATGTGTCTGGCGCCCCAGCCGCTCAGCAATAGGGGCTAAGCCTTCATTTTATTTTCTTTCAATGAATTGATAAGGGTAGTGGTGCCATATTGGATGGTGCAGGTCTGGAAGGGGGACCAGCCCGATGGGCACATCCCCTGGGCTCTGCTGACCTGTGTGCATCCCGCGGGGAGGGAGCAATAGCAGGGGGGTCAGACAAGGCTCCCTAAGGCTCAGGGCAGGGCAGGTGTGTGCTACTGCACAGCCCTCATCCCCGACTCTTAAATACAATGTTTCAAATGCTCCTTTTTTCTGCCATTATCATCTCCATCCATGTTCCTGCAAATGCCATTATTTCGTACTCAAGATCCCTGTACTTTACTGGAAAATAAAGCATCTAAAGAGGCTATTCCACCTTTATCTCCATATTGCCATCAAGTCCTAAGTTAAGGCAAAATGAAACTGCCATGTCCTTCTCCCAACCTTAATCACAGTTTTGGTCCTCATCGTGCCTTAACAGCAACATCAGCTATTACAAAGAGAAAGAACGGGAGAGGAGAGAAGAGAAAGTGGGAGCTGGAGGTGCACGGCAACCTGGGGATTCAGGCTCAGGACCCCAGAGGTGCAACAAGGAGACTTCCCGCTCCCGAGGGAATGGGCTCCTCTTCAACAAACAAAACCAAACCATCCTTCCCTCCAACTCCCTGGGTATTTCATGGAAATGCACCATTCTTGAAAAAATTAAGATTTTTTTTTTTTAAGTCACCACAATATAGCCTGCGAGGGAAGCTAGGTTCCACCTCTCCATCTTCTATCCACTGCATATCCATAAAAAAAAGGACAAAAGTTTCTTGCAGCCATTGATAGCATTAATATTGTGAGTATATCTTCCTTAAAGCTGTAATGTGAATGTTTAAATTCCTAGGTGAAAATAACCATTTATATTTGACTGAAATTAGTACCATTTATATTTGGTCTTTATTTTACACAAATAGAACTTCTGCAGTCCTCTGTGGAAACCTCAACATTTCAACATGGTCTCTACGATAACCATTCCGGTGTGCTGGAAAGAGAGCTCCTGGAAGGGCCAGTTTGGCCAGTGACCCGACGGAGGACGCCAACGTGCCCCTGCTCAGAGTAGGCTTCACCTCTCGCCTCTTGTCAGATCTGTCCGTTCAGAACAGTCATTTCTTGCAGGGTTGAAAAGATTTTTCCTAAGTCTGTACAATCTTAAATGATGTAATTCACATAGTTCTCTAATTCTACAGTCCTCGCTTTATAGGTGGGTGCTGTGTATTAAGAGGAGCCTCAAATGAGTGCAGGACCCAATAGATGCCACTGCAGCCGGGGACGCAGACCTGGTCCCCACAGACCAACAAGGACCAGCCATTTGAGCAGTTCCTCTGATTGATGTGGAGCTGCAACAATGGCAGGAGTGCATAAAACCTTGCCAAAGCACACACAGAGGAAGAAAAACTATTCTTTTTCAACTAGTAGATGAAAATGACAGAAAACTTTCAGGACCCTGGCTGAGGCTATATAAAGATTACTAACTATTAAAACAGGCTGGCAGAAGTAAACATGCTTTTTATATGAACAAGGACCAAGCCAGTGTCATCAAATGAAAAGTTCCACTTTATCATATTAGACAATACAAAATGTTTCATTCAGAGAAAAAAAATTAAATTACAATTTTACTCTGATTAACCCTTTCTTGCTCACCACTCTCACTTTATGTCTCGAGGTCAAGACTCTAATTACATTTTAAAACTGAAGTTCTAAATCAGTGGTTCTCAACCGTCCCAATGCCGTGACCCTCCAATACAGTGCCTGTGGGTCGCGACCCACAACCTTAGAACAGCTGTTCTGAGTGATACTCCACAAAACAATGGAAGCCTGAAAAGTGACTGTCCACACCGCAGCAGTTCCCACTCACCACACCTCCGAAGTATTTCCCTATGTAGAAGTCGTCGAGGCTGTGCAGCTCCAGGTAGGTGGCCCCCAGCTCCCTGGCCAGCTGGACGCCCTCGGTCGTGCTGACGCAGCTCCCTCTGTCCGAGGTGCACAGGGGGCACGTGCAGGGCAGTTCTTCTGAGAATATAAATTTGAAAACAAGGAACTTTGAAATTAAACAGGAAGAAAGTAGATGATCTGACTATTAAATAACAAACAAAAAGCTCATACCAGAAACACAGTTCAAGAGCAGTCGGGACGTTCGCTATCCACTAGAACAGTGTTTCCCAACCTCTTTTATCTCACAGCACACTTGAACCTACAGTTAAACTTCTGCAGCACACTTAAATTATGTTCATCAACAAAAAGAGTAAAAAAAGAATTTACTTACTGTGCTTTGAACCTTTTGAAAATACTTTAATTAATAATCTTACAAATTTTTCACACAAACCTAAGGTCCTCTCATGGCACACCAGTGTGTCATGGCACGCTGCACTAGACTCAGAATAAAAGTGTGAATTATAACAGAAAGGTGCCTAAATAAACAAGCATTAGCTCAAAAAGAATAAATACTACTTTAGAAAACAGAAGAATGTAAAAGTGAATGAATATCATCAAGGCTAGTATAGAAAGTAGACCAACCAGCCAGTAATGGTGGGCCTGCTTCCTTTCACACAGCCTTGACATCCTGAATAGTAATTTCACTAGGCAGGCAGAAAAGAACACAAATTGAACAACTTGCTTGCCTTAGAAAGCACTGGAAACAGTGGGCTGGCATTTTTTTTTTGTTGTACACTTTAAATGCATTTATGAAGTCTGAACAAACCACATAGTTTTATTTTACTAGAACCCTCAATTTGAACTGATTTTCAAGGCTGCAACACTCACTCCCTTTGTAAAGTTCCCAGAAGTGCAGTCTTACTAATGCAGATTTTCAATCACCACACAAATCAAACTTGTCCTTAGAATCTTAGATTATATAGATTGATACAGAAGAACACAGGAATGGTTCAGAAGAGAATTTCTGAAGCTCTAAAGCATGCAACTTCAGAGACCAAATTCAATCACTCTTTCTTTTTCTTTAAGACCAAAAAATTTAAAACTGAGAGGAAAAAAATATTTACTCAAGATAAACAACTATCGTGTACCCATAATAATTAAGAACTGTAAAAAGTATTTACACAAGTGAAGTGTCCCAAGGTCCACGGTGGCACCGTGTAGGGATCCAGCGCTGGGAAGGTGGCAGACCAACCTGTCTACAAGACACTTCCTTGTTAGGCTAAAAATACACACTGCACTCCGTATTTGCCAGCTAGCCTGGATTTGCTTCACAGCCACATCATGTGTGTCACTGTTCAAAAGGCTGCCAGGTCAAAGAGGACAAATTTATTTCCAGAAATGCATGTTGTTGTAGGCTGGCATCCCTGGGACGCAGACTCTGAGACGGAGACGTGTGTGCTGGAGGTTGACAGGGGTGATCCTGGGAACAACTTTTCTCAGGGGTGAGGGGTGCAGGACTGGGTAGGGGGAATGGGCCCTGCAGTGCGGTCGCCACACCGACCACAGCTGACCCTGCACAGGGCCTGGAAGCCTGGATGGCCTTTGGGGGTAAAGGCAGCTTTGTACCTCAGCCCTGAACTAGCAACTAGACATGGGCTGCACGTGTGAAGGGCGTAACTGTGGGTGAGAAAGCTCCCATCAGCAGAAAGCAAAGCCTGGAAAGTGACTGTGCTGGTGCCATCAGCAGCCAACACACGCAGGAACTCAGGGAGCCAGGACAGTGGCCCTGAAAGGGCACGTGAGCGCCTGTCAGTGTGCACCACGCACGTCCTGCCGACGAAGATGGAGCACACATGTGTACACGGGGTGTCTGGCACGGATATCCAGTGCACGCGTGTACTGTGCACGTGTGTGCATGCACCGACACACGTGACTTAGTGACTTCAGCTTAAATGAAAGCAGTTTAGAGCTCAGAGACCACATAGTCACACCCTTATTTTACAGGAGAGGAGACAGAGGTGCAGAGAGGTTATGAGCCTCGTCCACATCTCCTTGTGAGTTAAAGACAGAGAAACAATAATAAAACTATTACTTGCTCCACCTCATAAAAGTGACATCCAAAGATAAAAATTTGGTTTGAATAAATAATTATTGATTCCAAAGATACAATGACTTAAAAATTAAGTTCACATTCTCGAAATTATGCTATAAGTTCTCATTTGAGCTTTCGTGTTTACTGTTTCTAAGATTAAAATGAATAAAGTTTTCATACAAAATTTAGCTGGTCTTGAAAAATAACACACTGGTATTCTGCATTCTCTGCAAAGCCCTCACAAATGGTGCCTCTGAAGTCTCAGGAGACAAAGGCCTTCTCATGACCACAAAGTTTTCCTTATGTTGGCGGAGTGGGGTGGGCAGGAAGACCATCTTATTAAACTTTATTTCTGCACAAAATCAAGAAAAGTCAGTAATGCTTTGAGTGAAAAATGACCTGAACATAATCTAAAATAATTTTTACTCATCTGGATTTAAGGTAAAAATGCAACTGATTTCAGGTGTCAGCCAGCTGAGTGTAGCACAAGCAGGTTACTGACACACACTCTTAGGAAGTGCCTCGGTACAGCTAATCTTTTAATCTCTTTTATGTCACCAAAACACATTTCTCTCTGTTCACTCACCAAAAAGGAAACATACCTAGTTATTATACGCATATTGTGCTGTAAATTCACTCCCACTTAGCCACCTAGTCTTTATTTGGACTCTAAAATATGTTACAATCTTCTTCACAGACTTTGGTCCCTAATTAGCTATATCCTGAAATTCTCTTCTGAACCATACCTATGTTCTTCTGTATCAATCTATATAATCTAAGATTCTAAGATCTGTGCAGGTGAACCAACAACACATTTCTGGATTAAATAAATTTATATTAAGCATTTTATGAAGAACGATCAGTGGACCCAAAATAACTTTTAAATTGTGGCGCTTCATCATCATAGTAACTCTATGAATTAGAATACTACACTTTCCTAGCTGACATTGTAGTCTTTTTATTCGTACATGTTATGTTTTAAGATGTTATCATAAACTGGCTATTTTTTCCTAAAGCGAACACAATGTAACTCTGACATTCACGTGAATGGCATCCTTCAAAGCAACGGCCTTGGGAATCTGTAGGGCGATGCTTAAACAATGTTGCCACTGCTTGAAAGGTTTTAGAAATTCTTTAAAAAAAAATTCTAGCCTAGCAAACGACCAGGCGCCATCAGAGCTTCAAAAATAACTGAAAGACAAGATGACTGTCTTTGGGAGATTAAGGCTATGAATACATCCTGGGCACATGCTGAAAAGAATTCTCCTTTAAAGACAGATTGAATATTTAGTAAAAGCTAAAATTTACTCAGTGCCAAGTCTGATGAAGCTATCACACAGTGAAGCTTATCAAAAACATATGTAACAAAGGAAAGAGATAAGACTCTATTTTCTGAACTAATTCTAAGAAGGGTTCCAAGAAAATTACCATGAGAGGTTTCAACACAGTTTCTGGTATTACAAGGGATGTGGAGGTGAGGGTGTGTGTTGGGACGGGGTGGCGGTGGAGGATAAAGATCCTCAAATTGAGCCAGATTTAGCTTCGTAATTACTTCATAATCACATCTTATATGGCAATTTAATTTCATCTTGTTAGTGAAATGGATTTTTTTCACTTACTTAGATCATCCATAAAACCATTCATTCACTCACTGAACAAATGTTTATTGAGCAACTACCTGCCATCAGGCCCTGGGAATATAAAGATGCAAAGATAAAAAGGAAAAAACAACTCACAGTGAGACTGAGTTGAGACAGACATGACTGCAGACAATTATAATCTAATATAAGCACTGAGATAAAGGTGTGTAAGGTCACCAGGGGACACCAGAAAGGACGTCAACTCTGCCTTGGGGGATTACGGAAGGCTGCACAGAAAAAGTAGTGACTTAAAGGACAACTTTGGGTTTGCTGTGCAGATATGGCAGGGGCTGTGCACGCCAGGCAGGATACAGCCCGCGTAGAGGCCCAGACATAAGAACAGAGGGAACACTTTCATTTCCAGTTTCAAGATGGCGCGCTGAGCCCACACTGCCATCTCCCCTCCCTGCCAAAGCACAAAGATGATGAAATAACGGAGGCTGGAGGGAAAAGGCAGGGAGGAAAGAGAGAGAGAACCGAATACACAGCAACACTCAGCAATTAGAGCCCAGAAACCAGGAGCATGTGATGCAGACACTATGAGTTCCGGAGCAGAGGGAGCCCGGCAGCTCAGAGCACAGGCACACGGCAGCCTGCGAAGGTGCCTGCTGCCCCGCACGGGCAGCGAGAAGCAGGAGAAGGCCCGGAACACTGCCTGGAGGTCGGCAGGGGCACCCAGGAGAAGCAGCGAGGCCTGCGGGTCCTCATGGTCCTGAGTGTGTCCCCACTTCCACCCATCCCCAGACAGCAGGTGGGAAGACGAGGAGGTAGGCGTCATTCCAACAGAAGAAGGAAACTGCAGAGGTCGCCAAACCAAAATCACCCTGTGTTTGAGAAGCATCCATACAATGGAATAGACGCTCATCAAATGGAGAGACTCGAAATTTAGTAGGCCATTGAAAACAGATTATGTACAATTAGATATTCTGAGAGGAGACACACATTCAGAGCAGGACGTGATCTAGGAAGATGTGGGTTGGGCGACAGATTGGAACCAGAGGAGCGGAAGGGACGGGCGGCCGTGAGTACACAGGGAAGACAGGACACCAGGTCGGCAGGTTCACGGTCTGGACGCAGAGGACAAAGAGGTGAAGCCAGGGACAGAGAACGGGGAACACCGGCACCGTGTCCCCATGTGTGGCGGGACGGCTGGTGAGACAGCAAGAAGGACAGAGTTAGAAGGACCAGGAAGGAAAGTGCAGCTTTGCTGAGGGAGGAAGACATGCATTCCAATAATGTCAATGCGAGGGCTGCTGCTGAAGTGCATTCAATATACTTGGATCTCCCAAGATGACTAACCCACTCCAGGGATAACAGCACTAACCGGTTCAGGAGGGCAGAGCCCTCACGACCTAACCTCCTCCTAACGGTCCCATTTCTCAACACTGCTGCACTGGGGATCACGTTCCTAACACAGGAACTTTGGGGAACACATGTAAACCACAGAAACTGGTGACTCTGAGCGAAAACAAACGGTGCAATTGTGAAAGATGACGTCTGGCCAGGGTGGACTCAAGAAGGAATAGGAAATGGCCTCAGGAAGTGTGGATAACTCAAGAATCATGGCCAGAAAGAAAAAGGAAGCTAGGATAACAGAGGGGATGAGGGGTCAAGGGCGGGTCAAGCCCGCGCTCTCTGCATCTGCTGTGGCTACAGCTCCTGCCCTATGATTCAACAACCCCACTCCTGGGTGACCACGGAAGCATCATCAGAAGAAGGGCAGATAAATTACAGCATATTCACACGATGGGAGACAGATGGTAATTAATAAAGCACAGATAAGCATGACATGAACACCTCTGCAGAGTGTCACGCTAACTGAACTTAGCCTTGCAGAAGGCTCTACACCCTGCCTAACCCACCTGCAGGAAGTTCAAAACTAGCAAACCAAATCTACAGTCAGAAGTCAGGACACCCCTCGGGAAGGTGCTGTACATGTTCTATACCTTGGTCTGCGGGCCTTCTCGTGGATGTATACATATGTGAAAACACGTTAGCACGCGAAGATAAGGGAACTGTATATTCTTCTGTCCCCGTGAGGGCTTTGCCCTCATAAACAGATTAATGCTGTTATTGCAAGACCTCAATAAAAATATTTTTAAAAATAAGTGAAAATAAAATTTTAAAGACAGCTTTACTAAGGAAATGCCACTGAGAAGATCTGTAAAATACTAGCAAATCAAAGTGAGCTCTGAGTTGGCCCTGAAGTATTTGACAACATCCTACGCTCAGCAGAGGCGGCTGACTCTGTCTGAACGCAGCGGATCCCTCCGTGATCCTTCCCCCCCTCCCCCCCCCGCCCCCGGCACACTGCCGTGTTTTCACTTACTCAGCATTATCTACCTGAAGGCCCAAGCCTGCACCTTTATATGGATAAAGATATACCCTTCCCAGTTGGGCAGACCTTTAGATTGTCAAGAAGAGTTTTCCAGGGCTCAGTGTCAGCTCAATACCTCTCATACAGCAAAAGGACACAATCCCTAACTTTCTTCATTACCGTAGCAGAGCCATTTAGAAGACAGACTTGTGCCGATCAAATCAACAGACATTTATGATGGTCTTCTGTGTTTGTTTTATCATCACATCAAATGATGAAGAGATTAACAGTGGCAGTTGAAGGCATTTTGGTTTTCAAAAAAAACCTATTAATCATTAATAATCCTAGCTCTAAATGTTACCTACAAGCTCACAATAAAAAATAAATTTAAAGAAAATTAAATACTTACCATTTTGTCTGGTACCAACAGCAGCAATGATTACTGGAACCGAATTTAACGCTCTTTTTATCACTGGAATATAATTATCCTTTACTTCATGGAATGAAAACTTGTCATTTACGTTGTATTTGATCACAATGATGTCGGCGCCCCCGATGAGATTTCGAGAGGTGTACCAATCACTGTCAAAAATGTCCTAAACAAAATGCAGACAGCAGCTTTCAGTCTATTCATCTTCAAACTGATCATGAAATAAACTGCAGCATATTAGTCAGGTGTTTTGCTGTATTTTAATTTATAGAATTCATTACATACATTACTTTTAAGTAACTACATAAAATTAAAAATGTGAGAAGTCTGCTAACTCTATTTTGGTTTTTTGTTGATTTTACTTATGCATTTAGCCTGGGCTACTATGTACTGTTTAAACGGGAGGTCTAGAGAATTCCTGAAAGCCCCACAAAATAAGCACCCCCCCTTCAATATTTATACTTAAAAATAAGCACTCAGTTTTAAAATTATGCTATATTTTTATCACCTAATACTTTTAAAAATGTAATGTCATACCTTAGATGGAAGAACATGAGAATGAGTAAGGAAGCTTCAAAGAGCTCCTGTGACCTAGTTAGACGCTGCAGGATTTTTCAGTGTTTGGAATTGTAATATGCTATGAACTCTGTGGCGTTCCATATTTTATTCTTGTTTTCAACATTCACATACACTTTTCAACTTTATCCATCCTTTGGACAGTACTACATTATGTATTGTGTGCACGGGGGTGGTGGAGATGCACTGACGTAAAAAGATACCGTGTATTACAAGGCTAACAGCGTAAGGGACATATTTGCAAGTACATATTTTCCATATATAAAATAAAAATTCAGAACAGACCGTTCTAGTTCTGAAATCTTTGCTTTTGTACAACAATTAATAACATTTATGCTTACAATTTATTATGAACCCTGTTCCTTTAAAACGTAGTGCTTTGAGATTTTGTGTGAATAGTGGTATATGGAAAATATCTTTATATATCTTAATTCCACTGCCAAATAGAACACTAGAAGCTTTCTTCTCATACTCCAGTCAACGGTCAGTCACTGTCTGTCCCTCCATGTGGCCCTGGGCATGTATTTCTAGGATGCAATAAAACTAGACTAAGGGAACAGGCAGAGTGGCTGACACCTCCAGAGGCTGTCGGGCGATAAACATTTGTGCTTGGAAATACGAGTCCAAGACAGGGTTAACAGTATTTGAATAAACCAATCAAGTGGTGACAGAGCTTTCATCCCACGTCAGAACGTCCTGGAGGAGTGTTCCACAGAGGCCTTTTGCAGAGGGTCCGGTTGCTCACCAGTGCCCCTCCTTCCCAGCTCTCTGCAGCTTCCCGACGGCCCATCTCCCACAAGGACACTCAGAACAACAAGAATTGCAGAGTTTCAGACATGGATCCCCTAATGAAAAAGGACGGATTGAGCATTTTCAAAGGACATTTAAAACAATCAATCAAAACTTAAATAAATAAATCAATGTATAAATAAAGCAAAGCATGGACTATAAGCACCAAAGGCAAAGGCTGGAACTTGGAAGAGGGTGTAAGCAGAGGAGAAATAAAGCAAAACACAGTGCAAGGAGGTGAGAAAACTTCCCAGCAGAGTTCTCCTCTGATTTCCAAATCCCAAACCACAAAACTTAATGCATTTCCAACTGGATCTGTTATAGTGTTCAAGTTCGAAGTACGTAAAAGAGTAAAACAAAGAAAGAAGGCAAAGTCAGACAAATGGGATAGAAATTTAAGTGTAAGTGGAACCAGTATGAAGCAGCCTTTTAACTCTTAAAAGTAGCTGCTGTTTGCATTCTAAGCAGTTCAAAATTCTGGAGTTGCTGGAGAGTTATAAGGGAAGAAGGGGACATTTAAGGGGAAATGTTAAGGAAAAAATGCGCTTTGGCATCATTGACTCTGTGGGACTGGGAATGCAGAGGCGGTAAATGCTTTCATTTGTCATATGAATCACAGCTGCAAGCCCCACACAAGAAAACTGTGGCTCTACTACCTCACTGCTTTTTATGGAATGTTTTTAATAAACAGCAAAAGATCTCAAAATGCAAAATGAAATAACAATGTAACTGCACACACAAAAAAGAATGGGTAAGAGAGAAAAATTTGCTAAATAACAAGCTGCAACTCACAAATGTGAAGCACAATTATTTCAAAAGTGCCAAGTCTACAAGGCAAGGATCCAGGGCAAGGTCAAGGGTCCACCAGGGAACCAGGGAAGAGAAACAACTACCACCTTCCAACTCCAAGGCAGCAACAACACATCTCTCGTCCAAACTATGTCAAAGAGAAAATGCTCCACTGGTTTCTAAAACTATGAAGGAAATCAAAGTCACCCACCCCTGTAAATCGGTTCCAGGATTTCCTCTATGAGGTTATGCAACACAAGGTTTGAAGCCACATTGGAGAATTGGACTTATCTTTTAAAAAGTAGAAGTCTGAATTTCTACCTTGAAACAGTTTCATTCCACTTGACTGTGAGGCTGCAAATACAGCACCTGTCAAGTGCTGACACCGTTCTGACCTGGTACCATGTATAAATCTCAAATGACGCGTGGGGAAACTTTACTTTCACTCAGTATGATACACCGCACTAGAGTTATAATAACACTATTATAAGAGCTAGCACTCACGGCACACCTGCCACCTGCTGACCTCCAGATTGAACTTTACATGTGCTAATATCTTATTTACTCCTCAGTGAAGCTCTAGGAGGCAGGACTGTGATTATTTTACAGATAGGGAAAATAAGGCTGAGAGATGGTAAGTGATTTACCAAGGACAAACAGGCATTAAGTGGCAATGTGGGACCTGAAATCAGATCCTTTCTATTCACAATCTGGGCTCTATCTATTCTGCTATATTTAATATTCTGATACCAGCTGATTAATACAATCAACCTTACCATCTCTGATAGGCTTTACCTATCACCAAGAGAAGAAAAGCACCCTATAAAGAAAAGAGTAACTCTACAAACATAATCTACTATGTCAGAAGAGCATTACAGCCTAGAAAATTGTGTCTGGTTACAAACTCAGTGCTTTAGGTAGGGCCAGAGTCTAACCAAACAAACAACAATTAGCAATCAGTATATGGCAAAAATCCAGACTATACCGAGGCTTACTTCATCCATTTGGAAGATTTCATTTTACTAGGCAAAATACACAGGATCACACCATCTCTTTTGGTAAAATCAACAACATAAACAGGAAAAGGTTAACAGCTCAAATTCAAAACAGGAACAGTAATTCTAATACCCTAATTTAGCTGACCTTCCCTATATGTATTCAGTCTATTCACTTCGTGTTGAACTAAGTTTTTAGACTGCAAGGTGGATAACGGTGAAAGGGCCAAGGTAAAGTACGTGTTTCATTTGCTTGCACAGAGTCCAGCCAATAGTTCTGCATCAATATTTCTTATGAACAGAAGCATCACTTCATAACTAGGAGTTTAATAGCATCCCTTATATTGAAAAGGCCTATTTTTTAGTTTACTGTAGCATATTAACATAACTTTCCTTTACCTGAAAATTTATATGGGCAAGGGATTTTTTTTCCATAACATGGGAATTTTCATAATTTTTTCTGAGTATATTCTATATCTTTTTAGAAAGACACTAGTCTCCTATAGCCCTGATTCAGTTATTTAAAACTGCTGTTTAAATGTTAAAATCTCACATAAAAATAATCTCACATTTGTGAGATTGTCTTTTTCAGACACTAACCTTCCTTGTTGCAAAATGCAATCTTTAGCTGAAACACATGTAATTCCAGTATCAGTAAAGAACCAGAAGTTTTTAAATTAGATTAAAGAAAAACATTCAAAATATGTTATTGTGTACTTTAAGTATCTGTGTGTCAGGGAGTAGATTCAAATACTCAAGAATCAGACTAGAATTTATACACTTCACTCCAGTTTTGTATGATGATCACAATTTTTAAATTTTTCCAAGCAACATTAGTAAAACATTTTTGCTTTACGAGTCACTAAAAACAAATGGCTAATACACCAAGAGTATTTTGCATCATTAAGATTAAAAACTAATTAAGACTTTTCAGAGGTTAATTAATAGTGCTATAAATGAGTCATTTAAAATTAACTCAGTCCCTCCTCCCGCCTTTTCCAGGGGTCCTATTTGTGAACTGTCCCAGTGAAAAGTATTTTTGCCCGTGTTGAGCTTTCAGAGGGCTGTATTTTTAGAACACTAATATTATACTATTCCCCGCAGGGGTAGGCATGAAAAACACTGCTCTTCGCTGGTGAAACTTGGTGGCCCCATCTCTCGAGGCTGGCACATAGAAGTGTCAGCTGTCTACCAAGGGAAAACCGCAGTGGTGAAGAGGAGGAATGAGCGCCCCACGTTCCTAGCGGGCCCTTTTCCCTTCTGAGAGCGATGTCTGACTGGGTTACCCGCTGCCCGATAAAACAAAGGACCCAAGATACTCTCAGAAGGGCTGTGAAACTCCGCCCAGGTGAAGCAGACACTCCACGTTCACAGAAGTGGGCAAGGGGGTTGGAGGGAAAACAGGAACGCGAAGCTCCCTCAGCCTGTGCGCGCAGCGGCCGCCGCCCCTTACCCAGACGGGACAGTCGTGCACCACCAGCTTGACGTTCCCGAAGGCGCTGGCCTGGTACTCGGTGAACACCGGGCGCGCGACTGTGCTGGTCGCGTTCAGCAGCAAACTGCTCTCGTCCCCCGACACCAGAGGGCTTCTCCCCAGGTAAGTGCGGATGAGCCCCGACGGCCGGTTGTCCTGGTGGAACGCGTCGCCCTCGTTCCCCAGCGCCACGATGTGAATGGACCTGCAGGGACAGACAGGGGGACGAGGGCGGAGGAGCGGGGTCAGCGCCGTCACTTTCCCTGGAACAGGAAGCGCGGGGACAGCGCGGCCAGGGTGGGCGCACGGCGCGCGTCCGGGCACAGACAATGGCAGGACCGCGACGCCTACGTACATGGTCGCAAATCCCGGGGCAGGGCGGCGACCGGGCGGAAAGCAGCTGCTCGCGGCCTCGGGGCCCCTCGGCGGCGGGTGCGCCCTCAGTCGCTCACGCCGGGCCGCGTCCCCCTCGCGCGCCTCCCCGCCGCAGAGCCGGGCCCGGGCGTGCGAGTCGCCGTGCGCGCGGCCGGCGGTCAGCGAGCGCCCGGGGACACCCCGGCGGCCGGCGCGGGGGGACGCGCCGGCCGCAGTCCGCGCCCTCCGCGCCCGGGTCGGCGCTCCGCCCCCGGAGAGGGGCAGGCGGACGGGCCCCCGCCCCTGGGCGGCCCGGGCAGCACGTGCCGGCCGGGGTGGGCGACGCGGGGGACGCAAAGGAGCGGGCCGCGCGGGGCGCCGCCGAGTGTAAATGAATAAATCCTGCGCCCAGCCGCCGCGGCGAGTCCCCAACTCGGCAGGCTGTGACCGGAGCCGGCGGGAGGGGCGGGGCAAAGGCCGGGCGGGGAGGCCGGAGCCGGACCGGGTCGGGGCACCGCGTCTGCCCCTTGGTCACTTGTCCCCTTCTCCACGCGCGCTACAGCTGTTTTCCAAAATCATACTTGTGAGAAAAAATAAAGGCAACATTCATGCCGCTGCAGAAAGGGTTCTTTGTTCCCACTCTAATTAATTTGCTAATGTCGCTTTGGGGGGAATTATTTACTACTTCAAGCTATATTTGGCATATTTTACAGAAAATTCAGGATTTTAAGTGCTGGGAAATTCAGCGAGATAGTTTGTGAAGGAAGTTGCGAACAGGGATATAACGTGTTAACTAAATGCCAGTTTACTTGATTTCTCCAAGCACGTTGTGGCTACATACTTAATAACAGCCCCCCAGATCAACTGAAAAATAACGATCATGTTAATTAATACAAGGCTACTTAGGATGCTTTCATGATAACTCCCTCCGGTAAAGGTTAAGAATGTTTCCTAAAAGGCCTCGACTACTTCAATTCAAGTGAGCACCAGAGTCCGCTGCTCACACCAACCACGAGGGGCCAGGGCTCCTCTATGGCTGGAGTTCTTCGTGCAACGTTAAAATTCTGACAGGCATAGTACTTACTCTATATCGAAACTGCTCTTGCTTATCCTTTTATTATATTCATTTTGCCCTACTTTAAAATTGGGCGGTTTCTTTTCTGCCTGAACTATTTTGAGGCTATGAAACAGGAGGGCTTGAGGAAGGCGGCAAAAAGGCTGGGTTAGAGGCCTCTGCAACGTCCAGAGCTTTCTGCGGCGGTTGATACAACAGGGGCGTTCTTCATGTGCTCACTGCTTTTAAAACAATCTCACCTCCCTTTGCATTCAGTGTAATTTCTCTTTTAGTTACTAGAACCTCAACCGTCCTGAAAAATTCAAACATACAGAATCAACCTTTACTCTTGGATCCATAGAAAATATACTTTCTCATCAGCCCCCTCCAGTAACCCACAGTCAAAAGCAAGGACATGAGAATGAGTACATGGATAAAGAAAATGTGAGCACACTCTCGGTGCAATAGTAATCAGCCTTCTAAACAGGAAGAAAATCCCTCACAAGCAACTTGTGAACTCTGAGACAGTTGTGCTGAGTGAAATAAATTTATGCCAGGCATAAATCACAGAGAATGATTCCACTTACGTCAGGCACCTAAAGTCGCCAAACTCTTGGGAACAGAAAGTGGGACAGTGGTCACCAGGATGGGAAGGGAGGGGGTGTCTGGTGGGTATGGAGTGTTGAAAGATGAAAATGCCTCCTAGATTGTCACACAACACGCTGCTGTGCTGAATGTAAAATATGATGAAGGTGATAAAACGTTTGTTGTTTTTACAATATAAAAAAGTTCAAAAACAAAACAAAAAAGACATTAGAAGTGTGATCACTGGCTGTAATCCTAGCAGTCTAGGAGGCCACCATGGATGGATGGTGAAGCAGGTGGATCACTTGAGTTCAGGAGTTTAAGACCAGTCTGAGCAAGAGGGAGACCATCCCTACTAAAAATAGAGAAACTAGCAGAGGTGGGGGAAGAAAGAAGAAACTAGCCGGGTGTGGTGTGTTGCGCATCTGCAGTCCCAGCTACTTGGGAGGCTGAGTCAAGAGGATCACTTAAGCCCAAGAGTTTGAGGTTGCTGTGAGCTATGACACCAAGGCACTCTACCAGGGGTGACAGACTGAGACTCTGCCCTCCCCCCAAAAAGAGGTGTAATCACTAAAAAGTGGCAGGAAGGGAGACGGTAATAATGTTTTTCCTCACTTCAGTGTGTTAGCTAGGCCTGCACTAGATAGGCATGGGGGATACTAAGGTCCAAAAGCCTTGCAACACTTATCCTTGAAAAACGAAGGTCACTAGATTGTGTTAGCACACTCCATCCTTTTGGAAACATGCTGATTTCTTAAGTAATTATGACACTGGCTGATGCGTTCAGTGATAGACATAGGAACAGAGAACACTGGGATGAGATCACGCCTTCGGTGTCATCAGGAGTTCACAGAGGAAGTAAATACTGACTTAACGTCTTAAAAGATGAGGAAGAGGGGGTTGGAAGGGAAGGAGTATTGTAAAGAATGAGGCAAACATCATATGCAAAGGGGTGGAGCATGGAAGAGCATGGTTCAAGGAACAGCAAGAAGTGAATTTGGTCCTGGCAAACAGATTCCTATGCTATATTAAGACAGATAGAAAAAAGAGTGGTGGTGGGGCTTCCCGAGACTTTTCCAAAGTCAGACCTGGTGATGCTCATTCCACAGTGGGGAGCCCTGGTCTAGTTGGTGCTTCATGTACGACAGAGCCTGGCATGATGCTCACCAAACCCACTTTCTCTTTCCTCAAAGCTAAACTTCCCAAACCGTGCACATCTGGGTAGGGCTATGTGATGAGTTTTCCCAGGTAGAATCCCATCGCTGCTGAGCAGTCCAGAGGAGTGAGTGCCTTCCCTGTGCTCTTCATCCATCTGTACCAACCAGATGCAGCCAGGTCAACCTGAAAGCCAAGAGTCTGAAAACATTGGCCCTGAGTGACCGGCTGCAGCAGAGCCTTCCCCGGCAGGTGTCATGCTGTGACACAGGTGACATTGAGTGAAGCCAGACGTTTTCAGGTCAATTAGTTCAGCAGTTAGTGTACTTATCTTGGCTAATGGAATATCACAGATGGTCCATTTCCTATCTCATCATTTTCTTGAGACCATTTTTTTAAAGTTATTTACCTTTCATTTTAAGTTTTTATTTAATTTACATATTGTTTCTGTCATCAGCATATTTTAAAGGTATTACTTTTGGCAGAGTATTAACAAAGCAGATTCCTATATAGCCTTTAACCTCGAGGTCACTGGGGAGCACATAGGAGGGGCTGCCCACCCACACAACATTTTCATCTACTTTAAAAGCTGAAATGCCACCATTTCACATTCACAGTGCAGGATGCTCTTATTCCTGAATGAGCTGTATTGTAAGGCACGTGTGAGTACACATGAGGTAACTCTGTCCAATTCCTGGTTCTCAATCGTGAACATTCATATGCCAACTTTTGGAAACTTTGCTCATTCCTTAATGACTGGAGAGAAAGCAAGTGTTGGTGAGAGCAGGTCTGGAGAGCTAGGCTTGCCACAAGATTTTTTCCAACTGTGTTTCCACAGAGGAATGCTCAAGTCTGCCTGAAGAGGTGGCGGGCAAAGAGCAGGCAGAGAGTCTTGGGCCCAATGTTCCATCTTAAAGTCAATCAGAGCAGTCTCATTGCGATCTTAAAAAAAAAAAAGTAGCATTTCCTGTTCATTTTCATTAAAAAGAGAGGAGTTTCTAAGTTAAAACAAATAAAATTTTAAGACTATCTAGAGCCCGAGTCTCCAAACAGGGTACAGAAGAAAACTCCTAAAATTCCAGAATATAGTTTTTACTATTCACAGACAAATAACTTATTTTTTTTTTTACCAGAAAAAAAGGGGGACAGAAATTAAGCTTTACTAGAGTTTATTTATTTATTTGTATTTTTTTTTTTGAGACAGAGTTTCACTATGCTGCCCTCAGTAGAGTGCTGTGGCATCACCACTCACACCAACCTCAAACTCTTGGGCTTAAGTGATTCTCTTGCGTCAGCCTCCCAAGTAACTGAGACTATAGGCACCCGCCACAATGCAGGCTATTTTTTTTGTTGTTCTTGTTCTCATTGTTGTTTGGCAGGCCCAGGCCGGGTTTGAACCCACAAGCTCTGGGGTATGTGTCCGGCACCCTAGCTGCTGAGCTATAGGCCCCGATCCCTTTACTAGTATTTAATTTAAGGACTGGGGTTGGCACGCCCACTTGATCTGGGGGAGCAGGCACTGTAGTGGGTGGGGACCCACGGGGTCTCCCCTTTATTCAATATATTGCCATGTGTTGGAGCTTCTGTATCTGAGGGAACTTACGGTGACATTTATGTACACTAGTTGCAGCACAAACCAACAAAGACAGTGGTAACATGGCGGGAGCGTGCAAACACCATGGGCAGAGCCGACGTTCCTGACCCTCTTTGGGAGCCACATTGCAAGGTAAAAAACTGACCACTAATCAGATTTGACAAGAAGTTGCCCATAATAACTGATGAGAAACCACACTGTGTGTAGCACCTGTAGCTCAGTGGGTAGAGTGCTGGCCACTTACACTGAGGCTGGCAGGTTCAAACCCAGCCTGGGGCAGCTAAAACAACAATGACAACTGCAACAAAAAAAAAAAATAGCCAGGCGTTGTGGTGAGTGCCCGTAGTCCCAGCCACTTGGGAGTCTGAGGCAGGAGAATCGCTTAAGCCCAAGAGTTTGAGGTTGCTGTGAGCTGTGATGCCACAGCACTCTCCCCAGGGGGTGACAACTTGAGACTCTGTCTAAAAAAATCACAATAAAATAAAAATAGAAAAAAAAAATAAAAAAGAAAGCACACTGTTTTAAGCATGAATTCACATTCGCTTTTGTTAACACTGACTTCACCCTAAGTACATATCTTAGGTATCCAGTGATAACTAGTTACATCTAGTGATAAGTATCTAGTGATAACTAGTAATGCCTAGTGACATTCTGAACCTATCATAGCCACTTAAAAAGTAAACATCCAAATAGTAAGGCAAGACTCAACGAAATTTCCAGCATGTTTCAGTAATGTACTAGTCAAGTCAATACTTTAAAGGAAAGTCACCAAAAATAAATGCTAAAAGGCCTCTTCTGAGCTTTCTTAAAAATGAAAGTCCAGAAGAAACACATCATGGGGGAAATAGTTTTCTTCTTGCCAAGATAAAAAGTCTGAAATAATACAGGGAACACAAACGAAATAAAAACCTTCCTCTGTCAGCAAATATCTTGAGAATATGTACATAATGCTTTCCTAAACACTCAAGTAAGTTTCCCAATGTAGGAAGTTTACAAAGAGGTTAAACTGCAAGCACAGATGTTTCTAATTTACCTTCCACTATGATAGTGTTTGGTAGATTCTGTTTCCCTGTAGTATTTAATACATTGTGTTTCAATAATGAAATAACATTTTGAAATGCCTTTTTTGTGACCCCCTTAAAGCTATCGTAGAGAAGATACACTTTCTTTTACACACCTTTTGACAATACTGCAAATAACAACTTTTAAAAAATAAAAACTATGTTTTATGCAAAACTTATGTAAGTGTCACCACTGATTAATTACTTGTTTTGACTAAAAACTTTTTTAAAGAGAAAAGAAAGGAAGGTTTACAAACAAAGGTCCCGGCGAGAGCAACCATGTGAAGTTCATTCACAGCCTGTCTCCCAGGCAGTTACTCTAGCACAGAAGCTGGAGCCAGAACACACCACACTATGGGACATTACTGTAGTTAAGTTTGTGGAAACAAGAATTTTATAGCAGTTTAAAAAAATGTTTCAGTTGTAAAATATAACACACATATAGAAAAGTACATTAAAAGCTATGTCTGTGATTTAATAGATAATTATAAAATAAACATTTCTAAAACTCCTGGCTTACGCAAGAGCATGCTGGTGGCACATGTGGTACCTCTCCTCGGACACAGCTCTCTTCTGCCCTTTCTCAGAGACCGAAATGATAATGAGCCTGACTTTTGCGACAATGAGTTATTTATTTCTTCTTTTCTTTTTTTTTGAGACAGAGTTCACTTTGTCACCCTCAGTAGAGTGCTGTAGAGTCACAGCTTACAGCAAGCTCAAACTCTTGAACTTAAGAGATTTATTCTCTTGCCTCAGCCTCTGAAGTAGGTGGGACTACAGGCGCCGGCCACAGCGCCTGGTTATTTTGTTGTTGTTGTCATCCTTGTAGTTGTTTAGCAGCCCTGGGCTGGGTTCAAACCTGCCAGCCCTGGCATGTGGCCGGTGCCCTAACCACCGAGCTACGGGAGCCAAGCTGGATGAGTTCTTTCTTTTCCTTATGGTTCATTCCTAAACAAGTATTTTTGTTTTGCTTCTTTTTGAACTTTTTATAAGTAGGATCACACTATATAGTTTTGTGCCTTGATTCTTTTACTCGTCATCCTTTAAAAGATTCAACCATGTTGATATAGCTGTGGGTTTTTTCTTTTTTTCCTTTTCTTTTTTTCTTTTTTCTTTTTTTCTTTTGCCTTTGCATTGCTCTGCTGCACCCATGGAAATTTACACAACCATTTATTATTGATTCCATTTAGATAAACATGTGGGCTACTTCCATTTTTTGCTTATTCTAAACAAAGTTGCTAGGACCACTCCTGCTTCAAGTCATAGTGTATTTGTGGTGTGCTGGGTCACAGGGTTTGTGAATGTCTAACGTTGGTAAATAGCATCCAGCTGACTTCAAATAGGATTTTTTTACCTGTTACACTCCCAGCAGCAAGCAGGCTATGAGAATTAGAATTTTCCCTATAATTAATTGCTTTTTCTTTAGAAACAGTGTCTCACTATGTTGTTCAAGCTGGATTCAAACTCGGGGCTCAAGATCCTTCCCCCTCAGTGCGCCACCGTACCTGGCTCCATAATTCTTCATATATTTAAATGTACTTACTATGTGCCCAGCATTATATTAAATGCTTTACCAATATTGACTTTTTTAATTTTTGGAGGAACCCTGTGGAGTAGGTTCTATTACTAGAGAAAAAATTGGGACCCAGAGAGGTTGAAAAAGTTGTCCACAGCTAGCTGAGTAGAGAATAGAAGAGCTAGGATTGCGACTCAGACGCTGGGCCCCAGGCTCCATGCCCTTCCCCACTCGGGTGTGTGGATGTTTGAAATATTTCCTTCATTATGTAATTTTTGTGATTGAAAACAATGCATGTAACCTACAAAACCTATTCTATCTTGCAGAGTTTTCTAACTCCCTTAAACATTTTGCAGATCAATTTCGATGGATCTGGAAGCCATCTGTTAAAAATATAAAAATGTACACCACTTTCTGATTAATTTCAGAAACAGATGAGTAACCCTAGGCAACATGGAAGTGTATTCATCAGATTTCAGACCTTTTCATAATGGCTGAGGGGAATGAGAAATAAGAACACAGCTAATGAAGCAGTTCTCCCATTAAATTCCGCAAATCTTTGTGAGCTCTTTTCACAGAGCCTTTAAATAAACTGAACGTAAAACTAGACTCCTCATTGCTGTCATGAAGTCTAAACTAAGACATAAAAAAGGAGATATATCCAATGACCTTTCTCTCTAAAAACCTGTATTAACAATAACATTTTAAAGAAAAATGCTTTTGTATTGTTAACACTTTTTGAAATCATACAAACTGGGATTAGAAAATTACGTAGGCATGATGGCGTGCACCGTGCTCCCAGGTACTCAAGAGCCTGAGGCGTGAGGATCACTTGAGCACAGGAGTTAGAAGCTGCTGTGAGCTGTGCTGTGGCCACCAAACCGTAGCCTAGGTAACAGCAAGACTCTGCATCGAAAACAGAAAACAAAAATGTGATTTACTTGATGTGTTCTCGCCTAACAGGCACAATGTAAGGGTATATGGCACACCTCCTGGGTGAGGTGCACAACTACAACTTGGACTTTACCTAACACAAACAGGGTAACCTAACCATCTGTACCCTCAGATTAATCTAGATTTCTTTTAAGTGATTTACTTGATCGTTATCTCATCTATTGAAAATGTTCTATTTCAGTATGTTTTATTGTATTCATAATATATTAACATAGAAATGCATGCCTGAGTCTGATAAAGCTCTTAAGGGAGTGCTCCACCTTTTTTCGGGCTGAGCGCTCAGTCAGGGGAATTTGGAGACTGCTGACTGGTGCCTTGGGCAGTGCTCGGAAGGCAAGCTTGGGAGGCTGCCACAGGGAAGCAGGATGGGGACAGAGGCTGGCGACAGGGAGGGGAGCTGGGAGGTGCAAGTAAGAGGAGATAGGGGAGGGCAATACAGACTAACTGTGAACCTGCTTGCCTGGAAATCAGCTTGGAGAGAAATGTATCTGTATTGTTTTCACTAACCTAATGAAACAGAAAGTTTACAAATTTACATGAAAATTATAAAATCCAAGAATAGCTAGGGTTTTTTCTTTTTTGGGGGGGGGTTTAACTAGAGCTTGCATGTACTTCACATAGAATAATCTAAGCAAAGCCATTTCTCAAGGCTCATAACCATTTAGCCAGTCCTTAGGAAAGTTGACTTTACTCATTTTATTACCTGAGTGATTCTTCTCAGGGAAGTAGCCTATAGTTTTGTTTTTCTTCTACATTGTAGACTCCTTCTAAATTGCAAGGGTACAATATCATCAACTGTGTGTAGAGAAGCCAAAATGAGAATCCAGATTTTTATGTGCAAAATCCAATAACCCCAAGCTCTTTCAGAAAAGATGAAACAGGTTTGTTTCTTTGTTTGAATATCTATTATCCACCCACTTCTATCTTTGTGCCTGGTGGTATTTTCCAAACAACTGTTCTGTTTTACAGTTTAAATGTTACTTAAAAATAACAGAACATATGTTCCTTTGAATCAGGACTGCCTGTTTCTACCAGCATTTTCTTAAGGGTTGAACTTCAAAGAAACTTGGTTATTTGCCCTTCAATATGCTTGCTATTATTTAGCTTTTGAAAACCTGCAAGATAAATTTGAATTATAAAATATCCCCTCAGAAATGAATATCAATAAAAACAAATACTCTTATCAAGCACCATTGATTGTATGACATTCACAAATAATATTTTTTGAAAGGTTTTCATTTGTAGCCATATAGAAATATAAGATGTTAGATTTAAATGATATAATATTTTGCAGATATATCTTTTTTGTAAGAACTCTGATACATTTAAAAATAGGCTTTTTTCTCCATATTACTATAGGCTGGCTCTTGCTTTGACTGTACTGAGGTTGAGCTGTCTGTCGTGGCCAGCTCCTCCTGAGTCTACCCTCCCTGGTCGTCGGTCCCTTGCTTGCTGTGTTGGGCACACATCTCTGCTGTGGCCATCCAGGGAGAGTTGGCCCAACAGGGACATTTCACAAGCATGCTTAGAAATTGCTCCTTTTTCATCCAAAGACTGTCACAAGCCACTACACCTGACTTCTTCTGCCCTTACACAGTACTTTTGATTCTTATTTTCCTTGACTTGTTTTTTACATTTCACTTCTACAATCCCATCTACAGTTAAAAACTCTCATTTACAGGAAATTAGAAAATTGAAATTTTCTTAGAGTTTTATTTTTGTTTTTGTTTTGGGGGGAGACAGCCCTGCTGATGCTATTATACCAGGTGGCCATAAAGTTCGTGCGCGGTTTAAAATAGAAATTGCACACAAACTTTTGCAAATTAAGAAGTTGTATATTAAGTTGGCAGCTTATGTCCTTGGTGAACAGTCTTTTTGCCATTTGAATGGATCACCTAGTTGAGGCTTTTAAATTCTTCAGATTATCTTAAGGACATTTTTTTCACTTCGTTTTTCCCCTGCTCATCACCTTCTCCTGAGATTCCCCTGGACGCATTCTCACTGACACTGGTCTTCACGTTCTTCTTTAGAGCTCCATTAAATTGTTAACATCTCAAGCTGGGGCTCTGGTATCCTCCTTGCTGGATGTCCTCTCCCCCTTTACTTTCCGGTGAGAACTTCTGGGCATGTGTGATCCTTGACGTCTCTCCAGCCGTCCTGCCCATCCATTTCCCCGGCACCGCTGGCCCCAAATGCACTTCCCCAGCAGCATCATCACTCCCTATGAAGGGCATGGCTCCTGCTCATGGACCTGCTTTCTCGCTGTTCTTCTTCCAGATATTTTAGTGGTAAAAGCTTCTAGTTTTAGGACCAGGGAGGACAAGGCAATCTCCATTTGTGTTAAAAGATGTTTAGACCTTTCTCAATGATGTGATAAAGTAGGAGTAGCAAAGCAAAGGTGCTTCTGAACTAATCTTGTTGGCAAGTAGAGTTTTTCAAACTTTTCTACAGAAATATTTCTCAATAGAGGTCCCTGAACAAACTCTCCAACTCTTCCATCTCTAAACTCCCCCCAGGCTGCAGCACCAGTCAGCCCAGACTCCGTCAGAGCCCTGCCCAGCGTTCCCATTAAGCCACATATATCCTCATTGATTTAATGTAAGACTAAGGATTAAGTTATTACCAGGTAAAATTAAAGGATGTGCCATATTTATACTGTGACTTTTCGTTCACATGCCTTGGTTTACTACTATGGAAATTGGTAAATCGTATGGAGAACTTATTAAATTCAAAGAGCCCAGGAAACTCATTCCTTCTAGGGAAATCTGGGAAGAAATGCTATTTTGTTGAACTAGTCAGTATAAAACTATCTTTTTGTAGGTGAACAGAAGCAAAAGAATCATGAGTAGTTGTTTTTGGAATGCGGGTCATATAGAAAAAAAAAGTTTTTACTGGAAATTATGACCAACTCTTCAGAACTGTGGGCAAATCTATCTGCAAATACAGAGAATGAGATGCTCAGAAATGTGCCCCCTGGTGTAACGCAAGAAGCAATGAGTATCATGTAATGTGAACAAAACAAAACGGCCAAAAGAGCACAGTTTGCTCTGCTCTGTTTGGTTTAGTAAAAGCATTTTAGAGGCCTTAAAATGGAACAGCCTGTTACCAGGCTGCCAGCCATGAACGGCCACAAATAGTGCACAATTAGTAACCCTCCATGCTAGACTTTAGAATTAGGAGACATTTTCAGCCAGTGCATTTTATTAACTCACTATGATCTAACAAATCACCGAGTCCCCTTACATTAACTACGATTACAACAGTGTTTTGCTAATGATTCCCATCCTGGTCTCAAAGATTTTTATTGCTTTCAGTCAAATTGATCTAAACAGAGTTACTGTTACAAACAGTCCAGTGAGATATCCCAGGGAGAGGCCAGCTGGGCTGTCAGGCTGGCCTCAGGGTAACATGGCTTGTGAAGGCACATTTTCCAAAGCTTGTTCCTCAGTTTTGCAGGTCCAGAAACTTTGTCAGCAAGCCCAGAGTTAACGGCACTCAGGGGACTCGTGTTGTGTGAACCCAGTGCACAAGAGGCCAGTGTGTACATTAGAACACCAATTTTCTCATTTCTAGTGAGGGCAGCAACTATCTAAGAGGCTAGAAACTGATGATACATTTTCTTGCCCCTGTAGGAAGTCTACATGAGAAGTCCACTATTGTCTGTTCAGTTTGAGAAATATTTATTAAGCACCTAGGAACAGGCCATTTCAAGCCCATGGATGTTTTGCATATATAAACACTTACATTAGAATTGTGCCAACATCGAATTGTCATAGACATTATTTTCTAGAGTAAACTGCATTAAGCCAATTTACACGTTGATCAGTTTTCTAAAATGTTCTCTTCTGATTGACAGAATTAGCCATTTAGGAGACTGGTCATCTAGCTGCAGGTGCAATTAGTCATGAAGATCAATCACCCAGTAGCCACGTTCACAAAGACACCCTCTGAATATGGTTCTTCAAAGGAATCTTATACCTTTCCCAACAGGCATGCAAATCATTGCAAGTAATTAGATTCTTGTACCCAGTAATGACCTGGAGTGTTCCAGAGCCAACCTGAGCATTAGGCCACCAACACTGCCTGTTACCCAGTATCAGGGCATTTCTAGGACAAATTCTTCTTGAAAACTTTATAACCAGCATAACCTAACATGATATCCTTATTACAGGCCCAGCTATAACTTATCCTGGCTGTCTCAGTTTGCCCATGTTTTGCTTCCTGCCGAATCTTTCTCGGTTACCTTCTGGAATCCCAGCTGGGGTGGAGGAGAGGCCGGATCCGGAAGCACTTTGTCCTTCTGAGATATAAGGGAGACGTGTACTGTACCCCGGGCCGTTGCTGTTTAGCAACCTCCCCATGACCCGCTCCCCTCACCCCCACCTACCACACACCCTGTGGGTTAAATGCTCCATATCCAGCTCTCTGCCCTTCTCTCCCAAACGTGTCTGTGGTCCCCTAGGATCGCAATGTCCACACAAACTCCCTTCAACATCTCAGCCTCTTCGTTTTCGGTGCCCTTCACCTCCGTTTCACTTCACCCCTCCCTCCCCAGAGCCAGACCAGAGAGATTGTTCCTGCCTGCAGCCGCTTCACGTCGAAAACAATGCCCTCAAACGTCTGACAGCGGGTGGAGCGCTGTCCGCGCTGTCCCCATGCCCCGTGGGTCCTGCTCGTGCTGCCCAGGGCCCCGCAGTGCTGGGTGCTCCCCGGCCTCCCTGCCAGCCCTCGTCTGCCTCGTTTCCTTCCTGGGCCAGTGGAGAGTCCATGGGTGCGTCTCTTGTCCCTGGGCCTCACATCTTTCGTTCTCTTGTTTTTCTGTTCCAAATCCCAGCCCTGGATGAACCCAGGTGTCTGATTTCTTTCTACAGCCACATTTGGGTTGTGAAATATTACCAATATCACCATAACAAATCACACAATCGGGCAGAATAATGGCACTATAAATCCATGGTCTCCGAGTTGGACCGGACACGCGTTACTTCCTGGGGAACATGGTTCTTGCTCTCCTAAGTGGTTCAGGCCTCTCCCTTTCCTCTGTCTCTAAATCTGATACTGCTTCCCTCGGTCTCATGTTTTGCATCATGGAGAAAAAGGAAACACCAGCTGGGTGGGGGAACGTCTGTCAGCACCGCACGGCTAAGCCGGCACGTGTACACACAGCCGCACCCGTCCTTCTCTTCTCCTTCAGTCCCGCGCGGTAAGAACACCTTCTCTACTGCAGTCACCCTCCGGTAGTGTGGGGACAGCCCTTGCCCTTGACGCTGGGGGTCTTCACTCCACTTGTCTTCCTTTTCTTCTCTTGTGTTTTCAACTTTTATTTTTCTGCTGTTCTTTAGTGTTAGCATTTGAGCATATCCAAGCCTCTAGCTATTATTGTTTCTTCCTTAATCTGGCTAGAAGCAACTTTTTTTAAAAAGAAGAGAGAAAAGATCTTTTAGTTTGGCATTATTTCTTTCACTTGCCAGGACTCATATACTGGTCTATAACATATTTTTTAGTTTTTAAAACAAACTTATTTTAAATGCTTTTAAGTTGCCCCAAATTACTATGACTTTTAGGATTCAAATATTATATAAGTTCTTCATTGTTCAACATTGTTTCCTTTTCTAAACTTTTAATTACAAAATATACAAAAGGCATTAAACATAAATGTATGGTTTAATGAATAATTATAAAATAAATAATCATTCAGATCAAGGAAATAGCCCCATCCCATGCATCCTTTCTGGATGGACCTCGCACCCTTCTAGAGGTGACCATCCTGAGTTCTGTTATAATGATCTCCCACCTTCCTGAGTTCTGTGACAATAATCTCCCACCTTTTTCCCTTCCTGTCCCTCCAGGCCCACTCTTCTCTTCCCTCTACCCTGCCCTGTGTGCGGGGAGTAGCTGGCCCATGCGGACTGGATCAACAGGTGTCTATGACCTCTGGCTTCCAGTGAGGCGTAGTCAACAGGGAGCTCTCAGGGTACAGAACAAGACTGGTTATTTCCTCCCTTGCAGAGTCTCTAAAAGCTAGCTGGGCTTGCTTTGTTTCCAACTGTACCAGTTGGTTTCTCCAGAGAAGTAGAACCAATAGGATGTATACATAGAGAGATATTTATTTTTAAGGAATTTGCTTACACAGTTATGGAAACTCAATAAAGCCAAAATATATAGGGTAGGTTGGCAAGCTGGACCTAGGGAGTCCAAGGTAGTCGGCTGGCAGAATTTCTTCTCGATTGGGGGAGGTCATTCTTTATTCTATGAAGACCTTCAACTGATTGGATGAGGCCTACCCATACCATGGAGGGTAATCTGCTTTACTCAAAGTTCACTGATTTAAATGTTAATCTAGACTTTACATCTTTTGTATTAACCTGGATAGAGTTGGAGAAGATTCTCCTTAGTAAAGTATCACAAGTATGGAAAAGCAAGTATCCAATGTTTTCAATAATAATATAAAGCCAGTAGATGAACTCATATATGCCCACACAAGAGAAAAACTCAATTTAATTCAAGTTGGGGGGAACAGGGAAGAGATATGGGGAAAGGGGAGGTGGGTGGGGTCTTGGTGTGCTCACCGAATGGGCACAATGTAAGGCTGTATAGCTCCCCTTCTGGATGAGGGGCACAACTGCAACAGGACCTCACCCAACAAACACAGACAGTGTAACCTAATAGTTTATACCCTCATAATAATCTGAAATTTGTTAAAAAATAGTAAAAAAAAAAATGTTAATCTTAGGCTGGGCATGGAGGCTCACATCTGTAATCCTAGCACTCTGGGAGGTCAAGGCAGATGGATTGCTTGAGCTCAGGAGTTCCAGACCAGCCTGAACAAGACCAAGACCTGGTCTGTACTAAAAGTAGGAAAAACTAGCCAGGTGTTGTGGCAGACGCCGGTAGTCCCAGCTGCTCGGGAGGCTGAGGCAGGAGGATCTCTTGACCCCAACAGTTTGAGGTTACTGTCAGCTATGACGTCATAGCACTCTACTAAGGATGACAGAGTAAGACTCTGTCTCAAAAAAAAAGTTAATCTTATCAAAACAACACTTTTACAGAAACAATGAGATTATTGTTTGACCAAATACAGTAGAACCTCAATAGTTTACCAGCTCACTACGTGGAACACTTTTTTAAGCTGACCTGATTTTTATAGACAGACATATACCACGTGTACGTATGAGTACAGCAGGACTAGCTCCTTATGTTGACCACCTCCCTGTGTTAACCTGTTTGTTGCAGTCCCTTGGATGGAACTTACAGAGGTTCTACTATAGGCATCATGACCCATATACAGTTGACACATAAAATTAACCATCATGCCAACCAAAAGCCCTGCTTTCTGGGAGACTTACCTCTTCATGAACTCCATTCCCTACCTTTCAGAGCTAGGGATGGTTATGGATCTGGCTGTCAGGAGCCTTAGGAAAGGCACTTTTCTAAGGAAAGGAAGCTTTTCCTAACCCTGCTTACACCCTTTATTGACCCATCCTCTATCATCCAGCTTGATTATGGTGATACACTGCCCAAGTGTACAATCTTAGGCAATAGCTGCCTGCCTTTGAACTTATTGTAAATAGAGTCTTCTTGTTGGCTGGGAACAAATGAATGCATATAATTAATTCATGTATATAAATGTCTACTTAAAAACTATAATAGAAGCAAGTATTCCATTTATAGCAGTAATAAAAATCTCTTAGAATGCAGCTAAAAAGAAATACATGAGGTTCGTATGAAGAAAATTTTAAATATTAGTAAGAAAAGTAATAAAATAACTAAACAGGAACCAGGCATTCACTATTTACTCTGGTTACTATTACTGGGATAACAAAATCATCCTAAAACTTAATGGCTTATGACAGCCATTTAGTTATTCTCACAAATTCTGTGGGTCAGAGATTCAGACGGAACACAGCAGGAACGGCTTGTCCGTGACATCTGGAGGCTGGGATGGGAGAACTCAAATGGCTTGTGCTGGAGATTCAACAGCTTCACGTGGCCCACCACCTTGGGGCTAGAGGCGTCTGGAGGCATCGTCACTGTCCAGTGTGGCAGCTGTTGTCAGGGACTTCTGCGGGGGCCGACAAGCTGATGCCCGCCCCTGTGGCCTCCTCACAGCAATGGCAGCCTGAGGGTAGTTGGGCATCTGACATGGTGGCACAGGATTACAGAACCTAGTCTCAGTCATTCTAAGTGTCACTTCACTGCATTCTGCTGGTGCAAGGGAGAGACAAGCCTGCTCAGATTGATGGGCAGAGACGTAGAGCCCATTTCTTGATGAGAGGAGCCTCAAGTCCATGTTGTGGGATGAGGACTGTTACAGCGTCTTTGGAGAATGCAACCTGGGTGGAACAATTTACCAGCATGTGAATGTAATCTTTTATCAGTTAGTATATAAATTCAATGTGTAAATGTCTGCACCCCACCCCGATTTACGTGTAATTCTGGTCCCGTATTTTAACTTTACTTTTTTAACTGTAATCTTTCTTAGTATTATTTTAAAGGTCAATTTTTTTTTGGATTTTTTTAATCATTCTTTCTCACATCCATCCTTTCTTTGGGATTTTTGTCTTTCTAAAATTCCTATTTTAGTAGTTCCTTCACTGCTGGAGCTTTAAACCAGTAAATTATTCTGATTTTTTGTTTTTTGAGGAAGAGTCTCACTTTGTCACCACCCTGGGTAGAATGCCATGGTGTCACACAGCTCACAGCAACTTTCAGCTCCTGGGCTTAGGCGATTCTCTCGTATCAGCCTCCCAAGTGACTGGGACTACAGGTGCCCGCTACAACGCCTGACTATTTTTTTGTTGCAGTTCGCCCAGGGCTGGGTTTGAACCCATCATCCTCGGTATATGGGGCCAGGGCCCTACTCACTGAGCTACAGGCACCACCCAGTTATTCTGATTTTTATCTGAAAAATATTCATTTCACTTTTATTTATGAATGATAATTTAGCTGACTATGGAATTCTAAGGTTCATTAATGTTAGTTTCCAATGCTAATTTTGTTGTTGTTGTTGTTGTTGTTGTTATAAAGCACTTTTGTATCAAAACACCCTCGGGATCAAAAACAATAGATTCAAAATGGTAAGGTTAAACTCTACATTGCCCTATTATTTCATGTAAGTAGTTTGCTAAGACTTGTTCTTGCTAGCAGTGATCTTATTGTCTCTTTAACTATAAGACAGAAATATGAAACAAAAAATTAATAAAGATATACTTTGCATACACAATGTGTGCATATATATGTGTATGTGTGTGTGTGTGTTTGTGTAGGTATCAAACCAAATCAATACTGTTGCGAGTTTGGATGGTGCCCCCAGAGGGTGTGTTTAGGGAGAACTGAGAAGGGGAGAGATTGCCCTTTTTTCCAAGCACTGAAATAATATTAGAAGTTAAGAATTTCCTTAAGAGACACATTTTCTCAGGACCCCTTGAGGCCATGTGCTCTGGACTGATCACACACATTTGGCTCACAATAAATCTGTTTCAATTATTTTACAGAGTTCATTTTTTGTCTTTTTTTATTAACAAGATGGCTCCCAACACAGGGCTCAGGGAAGACTCAGGGCCTCCTGAAATAGCCGTCGGACCTGAGTGCAGGCACCAGCACCGCTGCCCTTGACCCCCAGACTCCGCCCTCCCCTGTCCTGAGCCCTGGGACTCACCGTCTTTGTTGACAGGCCTGGCTCATTCTGAGCTGCTTCCTTCCCTGGGAAGTTGTTGTGGGGATCCTAATTTTGATTTGGACGTTCATTCTAGAGGGTCTTCTCCATTGCCTCTTCCTCCCCAAATTAATCTCAGCTTATTTTGCAGAAGAAAAAAACTAACTCCTTTTACAGACAATTGAGAGAGTTCCTCTGCTCTGAAGAGAAAGGGCATTTTACTCCTGCTGGACAAAAGGCTCCCTGGGTGACGAGGGGCCCAAGTGGGAGTATCTGGGGTGACTCCCCTAGACACAGAGTGGCCCTACAAAGAACACCCCAACAAAATTAATTAAAAGAAGACTCTTCCAGGAACTGTGCCAACCTCTCAGTGTTGTGAGCCCCTCAGCGGTGATAGTGCCCTGAAGGGTAAAGCATAAGACCCATAAGACGGAGGAACGCAGTGGAGAAACACTGGCTCTGACCCTCTGATCCAGAGCCTAGAACAGTTCAGTTGTTCCTTTAAAGGAAAATGGAAAAACATTTTTCTCCACTTGGCATCTTTATGTATTTATAAATTCCATATGAAGTAAGGACTCCAGCCCTTTGTTAAATACGTTACAAATGCTGGTTTCCCCTATTTATACTTAGTTTTAACTTTCCTTTACCCAAATAATAAAAAATATCCAGAAATATAGTCTGATTTAATCATATGAAAAAGCATCAGCTTTAATACAAATGGTGTTTTTTAGTAAATTTTGAAGAAATAAATACAGTGAGTGCCATAGGAGTGGAGTGCTGAGCTCCCCGGGAGAGCTTCTGCCCTGTCTGTCCAGCAGACGCAGGAGCAGGGGCAGGGAGTTGTGCCTGTAAACTCAGCCACTCAGGAGGCTGAGGTGGGAGGATCTCTTGAGGCCAGAAGTTGGAGACTGGCCAAGGTAACAGAATGAGACCCTATCTCTAAAAAAAAAAAAAAATTAAATATAAGATGTCTAAGAGCAGTAAATTCTTGAGTCAGACAGACTTGGCTCTTACCTCATTTTACCTCATTTCTGCCCCTCTGCAGCTAGGTATTGCGGAAAGTGACCTTGCTGCCTTTGAATGTCTCTGTAAATTGCAGATGCTCGGGCGTCCTAGAGTTAGTGCCTGGACGTGTGTGGCATTCCATGCTTTGACAGGTATTTCTACATTAGACGCTTGTCCTTTTTTCTTCTATTTTTTGAGACAGAGTCTCATTCTGTGCCCTCGGTAGAGTTCCGTGGTGTCACAGCTCACAGCAACTCAAGCTCCTGGGCTCAAGAGTTCCTCCTGCCTCAGCCTCCTGAGTAGCTGGGACTTCAGGTGCCTGCCAACCACATCCAGCTAACTTCTTTATTTTTAGTAGAGACCAGGTCTTGCTCTTGCTCAGGCTGGTCTAGAATTCTTGGAGCTCAAGCGACCCATCATGCCTGACCCCAAAAGCTTATTCTTAAATATGAGGAAAAACTAGTTCTAGAGCCCCAGAGTGGGTTGAATTTCTCTACCAAAACTGTAATGATAACATGAAATATAGATTTAGATATAGATATATCTGTTTTGGTTTTGCCATAATTCTTTTTTAGAACACATAGGTTTTATTGTCATGTTTTACACTGCTTAGAGAGAATGTTTTTTCCCCTACCAACTTTGTTGATTAAAAGCAAGTACTTTGTGTTCTTAAGTTTTCCCTTGAGAGAATGTTGGCATGTTGAAATGGAGTTACTAGTACAGCTTAAAATGGAGCAAGCTACTGAACAACCTTGTAAGGATTTAAATAGACTCCTTTAATTTTAGTTCAGTAAAAGTAACATCATGAAGTGCCCATGAACATCCCGTGGCTGTTGTTGCTGTTTTTTTCCCCTAAAACATGACTGAAATAGGAATCGTGTTTTGCCATCAGAATGGAAAGCTCATGAGTCTGTCAAGCTTCCTGACATGATTCTTCAATGGTGTCTGCACCTCCTGGCAATTCCTGACGTGATTCTTCAATGACGTCTGCACCTCCTGGTAATTCCTGACATGATTCTTTCATGGCGTCTGCACCTCATGGCTGTCTTTGCAGCAGGTGTTTTCTCAGCCTGCAGATGTTCACTCAGACACTAATCTGATCCAACTTACAAAGATCTTCCACATTTTGTCTGAGCACACAGGGTTTTACTAATTTCAAGAAATTAACTACAGGCCTTTTGGGGGGGACACCCAGCTTATTAATAATTTTTTTGGCAACTGGCCTTGCTATTTTTTTCCTAAACAGACACTTCCTCATTGTCTACCCCACACCAGAGTATCACAAACTTTTACTTGAGCAGAAATGAAGCTCAATGCTAATATTCTGTATGCTGCCAGAATAGAAATCATTCATGATGTTGTAGCTAAAATATTCTTGAAAATAATGGGATAAAAATATTTTTATTCAAAACATAGAAGTTCTTTTTGTTAGAACAATTCTTAATTAGTTTATTCTCCCATTACCCAAGTTACTCAGGCCCTTTTGAGGAAGCAGCTGCCTAAGGAAGGCGTCTTGTGGGCTAGCAGGGTGTTACTAACCCAATAACAGTGAGATTAACTGTGCCCCAGGGCCCACTGGCCTGAAAAGGTGAGACACAGACACTGACACCAGAGAATTAATGCAGTTCCCACAAGTTTTTGCCTTATATCAAGAGGCCAAGTGATCTAGGAATTAGAATTCTAGAATTGTAGAATTTCAGGATTATAAAGGACTTTAGAAATCATAACTCACATTTTACTGTTAAAGAACTTTGGGAACAGTGAGTGACTGGTTGAAAGTCTCCAAAGAATCTGGCCTAATATGTCTAAAAATTTAAAATATATACAAGTTCCTTGTTAATTAAATATTTTAAAAATCTTTATGACTTTCACTATATTTGGCTATTTGAACATTAGGCATTAGGAACTATCAGTAAACTATTATACAAAAATTATTTTCAAATACTCCTGAGATGTAGAGTCTTCACATCATATAAGGAACTAGAATGAGGAAAAGGGAAATATTTTTAAAAATAAGAATGAAAGGTCAGAGGATGCTATACAGGTGATAACGTGTATGTAGAACCACACACACACATGCACCTGACGTACAAATCATCCTGGTGTGATCTGAATCAACTCAGTGGATGATGCCAATGTCAAGTTTCTGATTTTAGTTTTTGTACTATAATTATAAAAGACGTAATTATTGGGGGGAAGTGGGTGAAGGGACAGGACCATTTTACTATTTTTAAAACTTCCTGCCTATGTAGCTACAATTTTGCTAGAATGAAAATCTTAAAAAATACAGATAACGACAATGAAACTGCTTCATCAATCTAAGTAGATATTTACAAACTACAGGTGGATAGGACTTAATATAAAAATAATTATGAGAACTTGGTTTAGTTTTTATCCCTTTGACCATTTCTTGTGGCTCTCTAGCTGTTAATATTCACAGAAGTTTTCTCTTCTTGACTCTCTTATTAGAAAACTGATTAATATTCATGATTATTCATGATTGCAGGGGCCAGCGCTAGCTCAGCGTGGTCTCTGACACCAAGTGGGCTCTCGAGAAATGTTAGATGAATGAATGAATAAATGACTTTCCAAACTTGCGAGTTTCAGTTACCTAAATTCAAAATACAGAAAAACAAAAGTAACGTTTCCTCCCACCTAATCTCACCACCCACCCACTTTTTCACTCTACCAAATTTTTTATTTATTCTAGTTCTATTATTCTCCCATCTAACCAAGCCTTTAAAAATTTAAAGCCTTTGACTTTTCCTTCCCCTTTATGTACCACATACACCTGAGCAATTACATCTTCCCATCATTTTCTTCTCAAAATCCCTTATATGTGTGTGTCCCTTCTGTTTCATTCCCATGGCTACCACTTTAGCCACATTTTGTTACTAGGATGTTGTTTCTTTCTTTTTTTTTTTTTAATTGCAGTTTTTGGCCAGGGCCAGATTTGAACCCACCACCTCCGGTATAGGGGGCCGGCACCCTACTCCTTGGAGCCACAGGCCCTACTAGGATGTTTTTAATTTTTCTCCATATTACTACTCTGGCTTCACCTTCGATCTATCTTGCATGCTAATGCCTGGTAAATTTTTCTGAAGTGCTGATTTTTGCAGATTACGACACTCAGATCATGATGATACTAATCCTTAATGACATTTCTCAAGCACTCGCTGCACACCCAGCCCAGTGACACACCGTCTCATCTGCTCTTTACAACACCCCTGTGAAGTGGGCAGCTTTACTCCTATCGTACAGGTGAGGAAACTGAGGTTCCAAGAAATTAACAATGCATCGTATTGTTTAAGTAGTAGAGCTAGGATATGAACTCAGGTTAGCTTGGTTCCAAACATTGTGAAATACCACTTTCTGAAATAGAACTACTTGTTCCTTCATTGAAATAGACCCAGCAGAATCTCAGCCTGGCAAAAATAGGTGCCCAGTAAGTGGGAGTGAGCACATCAGTAAAGGGCTGAGCTGAGCAGGTGCACACTGAGAGCAGCCATGGCCCTTCTCCCACTGACCTTTAAACCAGCCTGGTCAAACTGTTTCAGCAGGTTGCTTTTATACTTTTGTCAAGGCTCTCAGGTAATAAGGAAGGGTCTTTTTTAAGTGATGGAGTCCAGGTTGGCATAATAAACCAAACTCTATCTCATTCTGTTTAATCCTTCCCTTTCTGAGTTAAGTTTTGTCCAGGCTTGGACGCCTGCATGGAGGGAGGGTCTCTGGTCAGTTGCTCTTCCTCTCCTGATTGTCTTTCTCCCCCTTCAGTTGCTACTTTGGGCCTTGTCACAAAGCAGAGTACTAACCGCTACAGTATCACGGCCAGCTACTAGGATGCCACCACTTTGGGCCTTTTCGAAACCACAAGACAGAAGGAGAAAAGGTAAGATGGAAAAGCTCTCATTTAACTGCATGGTTACAGCTGGCTTGGTGCCCTCACCGGTGATTTTGTGTCCAGTGGAATCAGCCAGGATCCTCCTGTGCTTTCCTTCCAGGTGACAATCTCCCGGCTGCTGCCCTTCTGCGCCCGCCCGCCCTGGGCGCACTGCTTCTCCAGGCTGGTTCCCTTCACACGCACCTGTGTCACATCAAGTTCACGGCTTGCTCTCAGCTTAGGCTCCCTCACTTTATTCTTGAGCATAACCTGCTCATTTCATCCCAGCCCCGCTGCCTTCACTTACTTACCTCTTCCACCATTCCTGCTCTCTGCCAATCTCAATGTAACTCCCAGAAAATCTCAATGCACAGCTTTTTCCCATGAAGCAAACTTTTCCTGATTTATTCTTTCTTATGGTAACTTTTCCCTAAACTGGAATCCTAAGCAACCTGACCTATACCAAAAAAGAAAAAATGAGTTTCACTTAAGTACATATATTAAATATGGCCCCTTGAGTACATGTCACTTTAACATTCCATATAATTAAGCACAAAGTACACATGGTCTCGTCTCCTGCATGCTGAAATTCATGATCGCCTCAAGAAAAAGAACTTGTGTAATTGAGCGGTAAGTTGCTTTTTTCATGAAATGTCATTTTCACTTGAATGATAGAAAAACTATGATTATACACTGTAGTATTTGGCAGATGTTTCCTCAAGTGTAGAAGAAATAAGTCAGTCATTTCAAGGAAAACAATTGACAATGTTTATTGCCAGTGATAAGTGTGAGCTATAAAGCAAAAAAATAGAATTTGAGAAAACTTGCCTCCATCGCTGTGAGCTTGAGAGCTTGTGGTGGTTTTGCAGATGTCTGCACATTCTTGGTATCGCTCCCTCAGGAGGGGGAGGTGAGCTTCCTTTCCCCATCATGGACTCGACTGACTCTAGTGCCTAGAATGTGGCTGGAATGACGGGCTGTCCTGCTGAGATTAGGGCATAAACGTCCATGCTCCCATCCCGAGTGGGTGCGCTCCCTGTCATCACTCACGATGGGACAGTCTTCCAGATTGTGAGGTGACCTCTGAGAAAGACACTAGCTGAGGACACCCTCGGGCAGCCTATGGAGAGACTCATTTGGTGAGGAATTGAGGCTTGCTGGGAACCATGTAAGTGAACTTCAAGGTAGTCCGCCTGAATCCTGCCAAGAGACACACCAGGGAGCTTGGAAGGGGACTGTCCCTCAAGGCTTAAGATGACTGCAGCACAGCCAACAGATTGACTGAAACCTGTTGGAAGACTTTGAACCAGAACCACCAAACTAAACCACTTCTGGATTCCTTACCCAAAGAAATTGTGAGATAATAAAAGTTTGTTGTTTTAAGTTGCTGAATTTGGGATAGTTTACTATGCAACAAGAGATAACTAACATAACACGTTTATAAAACTTTGAGACTTTACTTGTAAGAGTGGTGGTGATATTAAAAAGATTTTTTAAAATTTGGGGGCATTTGGGGGGGACAGCCGTTATATAATAAAACATGTCAATAGAAAATCTGCATAATGAGAACCAGTATTAAATCCAAGTAATCAATACATCATATTACAAAATCATGCATTAGTAAAAGAACCACTTAGAAGGCAAGACAGATCTATGAATTTTAATGTAACAGAGAATAAACAGTCACTGATACAGTGTCTGCATTGCAGTTAACTTTTAAGGGAACTACCACCTATTCAATGTTGGTACAGGATCAAAGAATATCCATAGTTAATCTGGAAAAACTATTAAGATGCTCCTTTTTTTTAACAGCTACATATCAGTGTGAGGCAGGATTTACTTTTCATGTATTTCACCTGGAACAATATACCTCAACAGATTAAATTCAGAAGCAGATATGAGAAACCAGATATCTTCAATGAAATTAGATGTTAGAGCAGGGTTTTTCAACCTTTTAAATCTCATGGCATGCTCAGACCTATAGTTAAACTTCCATGGCACACTTAAATTATGTTGATCCCCCCCAAAAAAGAGTAGGCTCAGCACTGGTAGCTCAAGCAGCCAAGGCACCAGCCACATATACTAGAGATGGCAGGTTCGAATCCAGCCCGGGCCTGCCATACAACAATGACAACTACAACCAGAAAATAGCCAGGCATTGTGGTGGGCACCTGTAGTTCCAGCTACTTGGGAGGCATAGCCAAGAGAATTGCTTGAGCCCAGGAGTTGGAGGTTGCTGTGAGCTGTGATGACACAGCGCTCTACCCAAGGCAACAGCTTGAGGCTCTGTCTCAAAAAAGAAAAAAAAAGGAATATACTTACTGTGCTTTGAACTTCTTTTGAAAACAATTGATTAATGATCTTTAAACATGTTCATGGCACACCTAAGATCCTCTCACAGCACACCAGTTGAAAATCAGGGTGTTAAAGAGATTGGCAAAAAAGGATGACAATATCACTCAGCTCACTACATTTTACTTTTGGAAAAAGACACTTCTTTGGGAGGCCGAGGCTGGTGGATTGCCTGAGCTCATGAGTTCAAGCCCCACCCGAGCCAGAGCGAGACCTTGTCTCTAAAAACAGCTGGGCATTGTGACGGGCACCTGTAGTCCCAGCTACTCAGGAGGCTGAGACAAGAGATTCGCTTGAAACCAAGAGTGTGAGGTTGTTGTGAGCTATGATGGCATGGCACTCTACCAAGGGTAACAACATGAGACTCAGTCTCCAAAAAAACAAAAGGAAAAAAGAAAAGAAAAAGACACGTCTTTTTTGTAGAAAATGTCATTGTTATTTTTAAATGAATTGTATTATTAGTTATACTGTGATGTAACAAGTTACCCCAGGATTTAGCAGTTTCAGGTCTCTATCTCCAGCTTCTGTGGGTCAGGAATCTGCAGCTGAGTTGATTCTTCTGCCACAGGGGCTCTGGCGGAGCTGCAGTCAAGTGGCCCCGGGCTGCCTGGCTGGGGGAGTCTCCACTGTCGAGCTCACTTCTGTGGCTATTGAAGACCCAGTTCCTCCTCACTGCTGCTGGCCAGAGGCGCTGGTTCCCTGCCACATGGGTCTCTCCACAGGGAGAGACCAGCATGGCAGCTATCTTCCCAAAGAGAGAAAGGGGGGATTTAGAGAGGGAAAGAGCAAGCAAGGCAGAGGCCAGCCTTCGCGTAACCTGATCTCAGAAGTGACATCGCAGTATCTTTGCTGTGTTATGTTTCAGGAAAGGAGTCAGTAAGTCCAGCCCACACTCACGGAACGAATACAGAGACACGAATACCATGTCAGGTGGCACCGGAAGCTACGTAGGATATGGATTAGTAAGTGTTTTATACATTTCTCGGGATTAATTTCTAATAAAGTAATCATCAATCGGTATTATTCACATCAACGAAAGCTATTTGGGGTTCTCAATAATATGTAAGAGTGTATACAGGCTTTTAAGACTAAAATTTTAGAGAACTACTACTATTCTATTAATATAAATATTGACTATATATGGCAAAACTGCAGCACATTATTCAAGAGTTAAGAATATTTGTCTTATTATTATTCATAGCTATTAATAAAAACTCTTTGCACCCCCCCCCATAGCATTTTATAATAGCTTTAGAAGACAAATGTATTTTGAAATATAATACATTTGGCTCACACCTGCAATCCCAGCACTCTGGGAGGCTGATGCAGGTGAATTGCCTGAGCTCAGGACCAGCCTGAGCAAGAGCGAGACTCAGTCTCTACTAAAAATAGAAAAAGTAGCCAGGCCTTGTGGTGCCTGCCTGTAGTCCCAGCTCATTGGGAGGCTGAGCCCAAGAGTTTGAGGTTGCTGTGAGCTATGATGCCATGGCACTCTACCAAAGGTGACAAAGT
>CAUYRH010114177.1:0-18693 GCA_963574655.1 Perodicticus potto | reverse complement strand
GATCACACTTGAGGTGCATCTTTGAAGGGTCAGGAGAAACCTACTAAATGCAGAGCACAAATGTTTTCACACAGTAAACGAGAAAATCTCATGAACGTTATGTCAAACAGGCGGATGAAAATATTTCAGATTGTATGTGAGACATGCACACTGTACCCCATGATTGAACTAATGTACACAGCTATGATTCAATAAAGAAAAAGATTAACAAATGCACATGCTAAAAATTAAAACAAATTAAAAAAAAATAAAGTAGGACTGTGGAGGTACTGAACAGGAGGGATTATCTTTTAATATAGGATAGTCAGGGAAATCCTTTCAGGAAAGGCAGCTTCTGAGCAGAACCCCAGAGGAAAGGAGAGACTCAGGTGGGTGTGGGGCTGTAGTGTCCAGGAGCCGCCAGAGGTGTGCAGGGAGCTGAGTACAGTGAGGGTGGTAGTTGAGGATGAGGTCAGGGGGTTATTTAGGGCACAAATGTCTGTTGTCAGACTTTAGGAATTACTCTGAGATGGAATACTATTGGAGGGCTTTGCACAGACAGAGCAATAATGTGAGCTCACTGGCTCCAGCTCTTTCCAAGAATCACTGCAGCTGTTAAATAGATGGAAATGCACAATCTGTGCATTGGGAAGGAATTGCGTGTGACCAAATTAAAAGTAAGAAGACCTGTGAACAGGCTACATTGAGAATCAGGAAAAGAACGTGATGGTTGGAAGAGTGTGGAGAAGGTAGGGAGAAGAGACTAGATCATGGATAGAGCTATGTGAGAACCAACAGCATAAGGGGAATGATGGGAGGCGCAGATACAGAGCACAGGCATGTTCCATGAGGGAGCCAGGTGCAGATACAGAGCACAAGCATGTTCCCTGAGGGAGCCACAGTAGCCAGAGACTGGAAGGAAACCTGGAGGGAAGACGGTTGGAAAGCCAAGTCAGAGCAAGGACGCAGGGAACTGCCAAGTTCTCTCTCATAGATCAGGGAGAACGAACAGTCATTCGGGCCCTTGAATTTGACATCAGCTGGTGTTCTCTGGTGAACACTGTTACACCGGCTGGAGAGCTCAGCGGCCAAGATGATGAAAAACAAAATCATAAATTATTGTGTTTATGTAAATCACCTGCTATTTGAATCGAAAAAGCCCTTCCTTTCTTTTCACCTCAGTTTTATTTTTCGAATCTCCAATCAAATGGAGAGAAAAATGATCTTATAATGTGTGTTGACAATTACCTGAGGGAAAAAAATACCTAAAATACTTAGAACAGTAAACGGTGTATAAAAAGTTCTCAACTGATAGCAGTAACTGTCATAGTAACATCATAAAACCACTGGAGTCCTTGCCCAACACTATTATAAACAGAAGCCTTAGTAGGGAGAATTCTCCTCCACCCAGGAACAAAGGGAAGAATCTGGATTCTAGAATATCAGTGCTTACACCCGCTGCATATTCTGCTAACATTCAATTCCCTGCTAAATTATTTTAGTGAAAAGGGCAACTCAGTTTTACTTTTATCTTATACTCTTCATGCTTATATTTTCAGGGACGATGTTGCATGGCCGCGTCATATTTTCATGTAAACAATGCCCCTCTTTCCATACCCGCCCAGGGCATTCTGAAGAATGTCTCCTTTGTAAACAAATGTGCGGATTTTCCGAATGCGTTTGACCAGTAATAGAAGCCGTGCCATCGTTCCATCAAAAATGAATGCTTAATTTGATAACCAGACACAATGCAATTTGTGTTTTTTAAGAGAATGTTGTTTTCATGTATTTTCTTTCATTGACATAAATTTGAGTAAAATATGTAAATCCTTTTGGAGAAAATAAAAATATATATATTATGTATGTGTATACACACCCACCCACGCTCACATATATATATAAACGCTTTCTTGATTTAAAAGAATTTCTAAAAGAATTTGTGGTATGAATTAAAGTAAAATCAAAAAGAAAGTGAAAATGTTATTTTCTTTATGAATAAATCCTGAAATAAATGTCAAGGCATTATTCAAAAATAGTTTATATTTGATTCAATACATATCTATATTTGGTAAAAAGATCATGCTTCATATTAATAGCATTTATATTTCACGGACCATTAATTCTTTCCTTCTAGAATGCTATCGTAATTATAAAGTTTAGTCTATATAATTATAATTTAAAACTTTGCGTTGGTATATTTTATGAAATCAATAATTTTGTGGATTTTCCTCTGATATCTCAAATAATAATATGAACACAAACAGGCTGAATTTCAAGTTAGTATTAAAGCTTCCAAAAATAAAATCTACATTTTTAGGAATACATGCATTCACACACAAACAGGTGCACATATAACATGGAGCTGAAAACGGATTACCAAAAATTCACAACATAGAGAGTGTAAATAAAAAAAATAAGTAAAAATGTTTTTGTCTTTTAGGTGTTTAAGATACATTTCTTCCTTACTGTATTATCTGTACATTTTAATTGTGTACTTTAATGGGCAGAAATCATTGCTCAGAAAATCTAAAACATGATTTTATTTATATGTAGTTTTTGCATATGTGATTTTTTTAATGGATGGAGTTATCATCATAATTATGTTTTGCTAAAGTTAATAATGATATTTGTTTTGAATTATCATTATAGTTATCAGTTTTATTAATTTTAAATTTTTATTTAATGGATGCCAACAAGGAAATCATAGGTGTTCTAATAACAGGTTAAATAAAGTTCTCTGTATAAACCACCAATGGTCTAAAAATATGTCAGTGAATAATTCCCGTATGAACAATAAAGATTTGATTATTTTCATACATCTGCTAAAACAAATAATGTTTGCATTCTCTGTGATGTTTAAAATGCATACACTATTGAAAATAGTTGGCCAGCTAGTCTCAAAATATCAGATTTTACTTACTCCCCATGCGTGCACACACACACACACACACAAACTCACACACATACATATATGTACTATATACTGTCCCGTATACACTGGTATTTCTGAAAGGCACATTTATTAATAATTATTACCTTACAATTATATATATTTATAATGTGTGTATTATAGTTATATATTTAATTTTATTATTTTTTATTGTCTTTATTATTAAATCATAGCTGTGTACCATAGTGCAATCAAGGGGTACAACGTGCTGGTTTCATATACAATCCTTACAATTATCTATATTTATAATGTGTGTATTATAATTATATATTTAGTTATATATTTAATTTTAAAAAATTTAGGTTGACACTTTAAAATTCAAACTTTCTTAACATTTTACATAACCCATCTGATTATTTATTTTTATTCTCATGCCATATATTAAAATGATTCTCACAATATAAGCCCCTGATTTAGAAAATTAAACTATTTGTAGTTACACAAACGTCTGCTTTAGTGATCTTCAAAACACATACACATACTGTTTAAAAAAAATTATAATTTTGTTATTCATTACAATGAATCAAAGGCTAAAATCGTGAGTTTATTTCCATTATGTCTTTAACTGATGACTTTATTAATTTATCAATATTCAACTTCAATATTTTCCCCACTTTAAAAATGACACAACTTAGTATAGAATCATTTGGGGAAGAACATTGCTCAGTTCCCCAATATTCCAACAGAGCAGTTTCCATTGCTGTGAGTGACCCTTGAGCCCTTGATGTACATTGTGCTGAGACAGGTGCCTCACCATCGCCTCCTTCTGGTCACACTCCACCGGGGAAGGGAGAAACTCCCCAGAAGCCCTGGTTGCTCAGATGCAAAATCTGTGTACCCCACCTTGACAGAAAAGAGAAACGCTCTTCCCAAATCAAAAATAAAAGATCAATCTATTTATTGACCAGTAGTTCAAAGGCCCTACTGTAAAAATTAGTCTTCATTTTTATGCATTTTAGGAAATATTTTTCCGTTTCATTTTAACTAAATTTAATCATGAGTTTGAAAGAAAATCATTGAAGAGTTTTAATTTTCCTATACAGATATCTTGAGAATTCTTTTCAAAAATGTATTTATGTCATTGTACATTTACACAAGAAATCTTTGAGATGTAACCTAACAGTAACATCTAAATTTAAAGGGCTGGTATTATGTCATTTTAAGTGTCCTCGGTTTTGACGCCTTAATGCTCTAGGTCTAGGTGAGCCATCAATAACAGTAATCCAGCTGCACTCCTGATTCAGAGTGACTAGAATTATGTCACACTAAATACGAAGTTTATGACATCAGTTTACGAGGTTGATGACCATTATTTCCTTTAAAGTGAAAAGCTTTCTACAAAGACTGGATTTACCAAGCTTCCTAGAAATTCTCATTAAATCTCTTCACTTTCTTCCGTATTTAGTAACATTGCAAATAATGTACATATCCAGTGATCCATTCACTTCTGGAGGGACTTGTTTTCAAACTGACAGAACAAGAAAATAACAACTACTGTCTTTGAAGAGTAACCTCCGTTAGTAGCATTTCTGCAGGTATTTCTCTAAGATAATATTGATGAGAAGTTCATCTGTTCTATTGTTGCCTTCTGTCTTTTTTTTTTTTTAGTTTTTTTTTTAACATCTACTTCATGCCAGCTGTTTTAATCCTCACCAAACAACTACTATTAGCTTTTGTCCTACTAAGTAAATAGAGGCTCAGAGAAGGTGAGCTCCTTCCCCAAAGGCACACAGCTTCTGTGTAACTGAGTCAGAAACTGAAACAAAAGTTCAGATGTTACCTCCAATGCTCTTTTTCCTTACCAGATTTATAAAGAAATACATAAAAGTAAGACAAGTTTTAACATGAAACATAATTTTCAAAGTCAAACTTCCAAAGTCATTTTCTATTTAATTATTATAAACATAATGTAACGGATGAAAAGCAAAAGATTTATATTTCAACAATGCAAATCTTCACTTTCTCCTAATCTTGTGATCGTGACTTTATCACCTGTACAGAGCCCTCCTATTCTGCAACCCCCTCATTCCTTAACCGGGATCATGCTTGAATACCGTGCAGATTTCAGTTGCTGGGCTTATTACTAATCTTCAGTTTTCTCAAAGCTTCAGTTGTTAAATTTATTTTATTCTACCTTTTGTTCAGAATAAACCTTCCAGAGAATAAAGTTGTGCTTGGACTTTAAGAAAACAAAATGACCTTGGGAATATCAACTGCACACATACTATTTATTTTCACAATTTATTTAACCATTGTTAGAGTAGAATTCTTTTTTGTACACTTTCCTAATCATTTGCCAGGCTAATAAAATTGGAAAATCTGGGGGCTGTCAAACAGTAGGCAAACTGATGAATACTCCCTACTCATCAATTTGCTTCGGGGAAATTAACTGCCCTACTATTTATATCTTGTCTCAGAAGAGCATTTAATTAACTTCTTTACTCTTGACATAGTTGACCAACACTTAATTATTTGAGGGAATAGTAAAATGCAGAACCTAAGTGTACCCTATATAAATAAAGACATTTGATTAAGTACAGTTATTTACAGGAATCAATTATCTAAGGCCCACACCCTTTCTATCTAAACCAAACTCTGATATAGATGATAGATTTTATAAAATTTGCATGTGCAAATTGCAATTAATGGTCCCATGGCAGCCATAATTTGTGCTATAGATGCTTCATTTTCTATTCCCCACCCTTAATTTTATTATATCAATATGCAGCCTTGGAAACATAGTGATGGTGCTGAGGAAATATGTGTGTTATAATGTTGTGATTTATATGCATGCTAATTCTCAAGCAGAATGGTGTCCTGATGATCAATGCACTTGGTTATTAAGTTGCTTAAAGGTAAGTGGGCCGTGATCAATGTAATAAGTGCATTTATTCAATACACTTGGCAACATGTAACTGCTGGCAGAGTTTCAACATTTCACATCATTACATTATTACATATCAAATATGTTTTATAGACAAAGTTGAGTTCTTTAGCTAAGACTTCACTACCTCTGAAACACACACACACAAATGTCATTTTTGACACACACACACACAAATGTCAAATGTGTGTGTTTATACAAATGCCTTAGATATCTTCATGTGTTTTCTAGATTCTTTACATTTAATTTTGAAAATCACTAAATGTTTGAGCAGCTCCTGCAAACCACTGACTTCCCCTCTATTTGACTTTGTTTCTTTAACACAGAAAAACAGTAAAGGCCAATCTCAGGATGCTCTTATACAAAAACGTCTATACAAGTCCTTATACAAAAACTTCTGTAGTTTCTTTATCTTCCAAATACGGAAATAATGGATTAATAGAATAATAAAAAATTAATATATGTAAATGATTAGAAAATGCTTGATCCTACTTTGTGTAATAGTTTTATTGTTCATACTATTTTAATATTAGTGATAATACTGTCATTCTTCTTACTGTTATTATTGAACACCTATCATGTAAATTGACCATGCAAAGGTCAATATATAGAGGTGTGAACTTAAGGAACTAGGCCCACGGTCCTGGTGTGTACACGTGGCGCAGTTAGGTCAACTCAAGGAGGCGATCAACATAGGGAGATGGTCGACTATGGAGGTTCTACTCCAGATTTGGAACTAGTCACCATCAAATACTAGCTCTGTAAGATTGCACAAATTGCAAAACTTAAAAATTCTTGTATGAAAAAAATCAAACATTCCATCCATTAGTTCCCCTGCTAAATACGGATGATTATATACTAATTTCAGATTATTTTTGAGAAGGTTAAATAAGTCAATACATTGTTTCAGGAAATTCTAAATTTCCTCTCCAATGTACTGGCTTGTTTTTTTCATAGATTTAGATTTTCAGATGCTTCCAGCTATGTGTATTGATACAAATGGAATTTCCAAAACACAACAGGTATTTTCAACCCTGAAAAATTTATCTAACACCTTGGGTCTTAGTCCAGTGGCATTTCCCACTGGGACGCCTGGAGGAAGGCTGCATGTGCACAAAACTAGGTTTAACCAAAGCCTGTGTATCTGTAACATGAACAGTCTCACCAAGCATCCATCCTTGGTGTTTTGTATTATTTTATTTTTATTATTTCTTGATAAGGCAAAGATCAAATGGTTTTCATGAAACAATTAGAAAGCTGTAACATTAGCATAGACAAAAACAACTCTTCTTTAAAAACTTAATGCTGAAAGGTGTGGATCCAGTTTCAGTCTTCTACAAGTCACCAGCCAGTTCTCCCAGCACCATTTGTTAAATAGGGAGTCTTTCCCCCAATTTATATTTTTGATAGGCTTATCAAAGATCTAACGACGATAAGTGTCTGGGTTCATCTCTTGTTTCTCAATTCTGTTCCATACATCTACCTCTCTATTTTTGTGCCAGTACCCTGCTGTTTGGATCACCATACGTTTATAGTATAGACTGAAGTCTGGTAGCGTGATTCCTCCTGATTTGATTTTATTTCTGAGTAATGTCTTGGCTATTCAAGGTTTTTTCTGGTTCCATATAAAACAAAGTACTATTTTTTCCAGATCTTTAAAGTACGACAGTGGTGGAGCTGGAACATATCCTACTTAGTAAGGTATTTCAAGACTGGAGGAAAAAGTATTCAGTGTACTCAGTACTATTATGAAACCGATTTACAATCACTCACACTTTCATATGAAGAATAGATCACAACTATTCCCCAGGATGAAGGAGGGAGGCCCAGGAGAGGAGGGGGGAGGTCAGATGGAGGGAGGGTGAATGGTGAGATCACACCTATGTTGCATATTGCAAGGGTACATGTCGGATCTATTACGTACAGAGTATAAACGTCTTAAAACAATAATTAAGTAAATGAGGTGAGGGCTATATTAACCAGTACGATGTAAGCATTCCAAATTGTATATGAAATCAGCACCTTGTACCCCATAAATGCATTAATGTATACACAATCTATCTCTTTATGATTTCATAAAAAAAAAAATAAGTAAAAATAAATAAAAAATTAATACTGGAATCAAATATTAATGAATCTACCCAAAATCAGAAAGGGCAGTTAAATGCATAATTTGAACAGTTCATGCTATTGTACGGTAGCTTATTTTCCCTCTTTGGAAACCCTACCCTTAGATTGTACATTTTTTGAAACACATTCCAAGATCATGAGAAGGAAAAGAGATTGTGTGTTTTCCAGTGGTTTTACATTTGATCCTTGCTGGCTTACTCCATATCATATATTTGCAATTGATAGTTCCTTTGTTCTTTGTCATCAAATCTGTGTGCTAAATATTTCTACTGTTATGAAATTAATTGAAAGCTGAATGCTTACTGGATAGTGGATGATATTACTGGGTAATACCAGGGTACTGCTGTAATTTTTTCACAAGATAACTGAAATTTGAAAGTGTATTTAATTTCATTTCCAGAATTACGAGGTATGATTGAGAATAAGCATTGTGTTTTTGTAATCGTGTTTTGGGTTGTATTTCGTAAGGTGCACAATATGGTGTTTTCATCGGCACATGTACACATAGAGAAATGGTTTCCACAATCAAGCCATGTAACAGATGACATTTGAATCCATGGAATGATGTGTCGTCATGATTTACGTAAAAAATGAATTCAGATGGCAAAAATAAAGGACCAATATTTAATCATTGTAGTTGAATTGTGGGAATTTTGTATAGGTTGAAATTTACTGAGATCAAACTTCTCAGTAATTTGCAAAAAAACACCTTTTTCTTTCATTTGCATTTTTAGATCAATTCCAAACAATTGGCGGCCTGTGTCTGTGGTTTGTTCGCCCCTTCACGGGCCACGTAATGATGAAAAATGATTATAGGACACACTGCAGGAAATCAAAGGAAACTCTAGTTCTGACTCCATAGGTTTTTTTTTTTTACTTCTTGATAAAAATTTTGAGAAAAAACTTTTTTTTCTTGAGGGCTATCTCAGTGGGGCTAGAAATGATTGAGCTTGGGAGTAGCAGCATCTAAGGACATATCATACCTCAATGTTGCTGACAATAACAATTCAATCTTTTTAGGGTTAGAACCTCTTATGAAGGGAGCTATAATCTCATTCATTTACTCATCATCTTTCCATTCATCCATTCAACAAACACTAAATGACCATACAGTGAAAAAACTGAGACACTGGAATCAAAACTCAGCCCTGACCTTAAGGAGTTCACAACTGAGACAGAGACGGGGCCCCCTCTTCATAGACTGGTGTCGGAAGCTGGAACACCCAGAAAGGGTGTTTTCTATAAATGGTTTAATATTTTACTCCATAAGTGATTGTCTAGATGAAGAATTTTTGGCATAGCTATGGCATTCAGATAAGGTGAATTGAAGGAAAGAGAAAGAAAAATAGAAGGAGAAAAGGAAATAAATGGGCTCTGTAAAGGGTAAATGTACAATCTTATTTAAGGTTAAACAACTGGTGTGAGTGTTGTAATTTCATGATCGATACATCACCTATATAGCTATCATCTATCTGTCTATCTATCTATCATTTATCTATCAATCATCTAGCTGTCTATCTATCCATTTACTTTTGTCCTTAAGTGCTAATATAGACAGGCCCTGCATAAGGCCTTTTCCTGTCATATTCCACAACTGAGTTGCTAACAGAAACCTTTTTCATTTTCCAAATATCCCTGAACAGACATGACATGAACAAACCATGAACACTGTGATTGATGTGCAGCATCAAGACAGCCACAGTTTAAAGGGCCGTGGTTTTGATTAAACAATATAGTCTACCGTCTGAAATTGCCTTCTAAAATCTAACTGTTTTTTTTAATTGTTTATCACTTCTTTACTCTGATTAGCAGCATTTATTTATTTATTTTATTTTATTTACTTATTTATTTTTTTGTAGAGACAGAGTCTCACTTTACTGCCCTTGGTAGAGTGCTGTAGTGTCGCTGCTCACAGCAACCTCCAACTCCTGGGCTTAGGTGATTGTCTTGCCTCAGCCTCCCGAGTAGCTGGGACTACAGGCACCTGCCATGATACCTGGCTACTTTTTTGTTGCAGTTTGGCCGGGGCTGGGTTTGAACCCGCCACCCTCGGTATATGGGGCCAGTGCTCTACTCGATGAACCACAGGCACCACCCCAGATTATCAGCATTTATTAATTAAAAATAAGAAAAAAAATAAAAATGAATAAACATGAGAAAAAGAGGGAATGATGGGAATGACTTCCTGGCAATGGCTCATTTCACCTTGTAGCATAGCTCATATTGATCTTACTGATTTTAGAACTATATCAAGTCTTAATTCCTTCATAGATGTTATATACATATGTGTTTATATGTCTATTTATTTCATATGCATATTATGATATTAATAGTACACTCTATCTGTTATATGGAATATATAGAGAGAATACTTTGGGCATATTCAGTACGCATACTGAAAGTCACATCCTGTATGATTTATAGTGAATTTTATTAAGTAAACATTTTTACAAAATATTTTTCTTTTTTCATTTTTCTTTCCTCTTTCTTCTTTATTTCCTTCCTTCCATTTCCTATTTCTCTCATTTCCTCCCTCCCTCCCTCTCTCTCTCTCTCTCTTTCTCTTTCTCCCTCTCTCTCCTTCCCTCTTTCTCTCTCTCTTTCTTTCTCTAGGAAAATCTTCTCTATCTTCAGAATTCAGAGCAAGTACTGATGCTCTTCTTCTCTCATTGTATTATGATGCATGCTCTGCCTACAGATGTTGACGGATTCTTGTGTATTTGCTCTATAAAGCAGTGCTTAAAAACTCATAATTAAGATAAGTGTAAGAAGTATAAATGAACAAATTTCAGACCCAAGTCATCTAACAAGACACCAGCTCATTAAAACTATGATCTGGCCTAGTAATATGTGACAGCAATTTAATATTTTGGAATTGGCAAGTGATCTGTTTTCTTTCACCAAAACTATTATTTCTCCAGAGTAAAGTATCAAACGCAGGCTTTACCTAAGTACGAATGAGAGTGCAAAACCATTTTACATCTGTCCTGATGCAATGAGTTGCACTTGAGCAACGCCAGGAGGTGAAGGTTTGGCATTTGTCTCGCGCCATCTACTGTTCAACTCAAGCACAAGCAGAGATCTTGCCCCAGGGATTCACAGTTGGTGGTGCCCTGTATTGCAACTTAAGATGCTTGCAGTAGGTTATGATTGGGAAGAAAAGAGAAATTAGACAGAAAAAGATCTGATAAAGCTAAACAGTGCAAACTTAAGCAGAGCTGAAACACAGAGACAAACTCTCACAAACATATATATTTGTAAATGCAAAAAAGCGTCCACAAACATAGAGGCTTGGGATATCCAGGGAGAAATGATTTTTATGTGTAAAAAAACACACAAACACAGATGTCTATTAACACAGTCAAATAATTTATGAGAGTGACTTAGTTAATAATTATTAAATCAAAATAGTCTTTTTCCAACCATTTAAATAATTTACTCCATTAACCAGAGATGCTATTTTTCATATTTTTGAGTAAGATAATTGTTATTATAATATACAGTAAAAAGTTAAAATTTCAGTAGAATAAAATAACCTCATTCATCTCCCCTAGAAAAGTAGCACATAGTATGATTACAAGAAAAAGTACATTCAATTCAGCTTGGTTTGAACAATAGTAATTTTAAGGAGTAGTAATGGCTGCTGGACCTATTGTTCTGCTGAATAATAATGTGAATTTAACCAAGCATGTAGGCCACTTTAGGAACTCAGTATTCAGTCCTCTGTTACTGTGATATAATTTTAGCCTCCAGGACAAGATAATTCATATTGCCATCACAGCTTCTTTAAAGGGTTATCATTCACGGGTAACACAATCTGTTTAGAATCTATTTGAAAAAGATTGTGCAAGAATCCACACATCTCTGCAATACCAAACACAGTGTCAGAGTGTCAATATGAATGGCCTGTTTGGGGAAATATCTTTATTTCATACAGATTAAGAACCATTTGATAATTTTTATTCTTATTTTTTTCTTTACTTTTATTTTTACTAGGCTATGGGTAATCATTTAAACGAATCATCATGCTTCAATGGTTCCTCAATTCTAACTGTACAGAGATGCTTATTCATATAACATCCTTGTTTTTTAACGTAGCAAACCACTTCACAATTGGTTATTTAGGACAAGTACAATGAAACATTTTGTATTTCAGGAATGGTTACGTTTGTGTGGTCTCTTCCTGCGCTAATTTCTAAGACAATCACTTTGGCCTCTTTCCTGTGTGCTGACTGCACCAGTTTACATTTGGAGTCATTTCTGTTTTAGGGGAGTGTTTTATTTTTTCCCCCAGCTTTAAATTAGTTCAAGTAATAGAAGTTTAGAATAAGAAGCTATTCTCTGAATTGTAGAAAAAGATAAACCAAAAGGCAAAGTACACATTATTTTGAGGAGGTTAGCTTTCTATTAATTCCTTACACACAAAAACATTACTCCATATGATATAATTTTATGTCAATTAAAAAAATAAAATATAGATAGTATAATACAAAGATTGAATATTCTCTCAGAAAATAAAAATCATCCTCCATCTTTAGACATTAATTTTGAACAGTTCTATATTTCAGATTTACTACTTATTGATATTTATTTACAAAAATGTTATGGTTTTCTTTCTATCATCCTTTATTAATGCCATCTCAAAATTCGAACTCTAATTTTTCTTAACTGTCAATGGCCCTTGAATGAGAGTGAAATGAAGCAGAATTAAACATGAGACCAGATGTAAAGAGATGTACACAAAAGTCCCAATTTGTCTCCATTATTGTGAATAATGCTAAACTACAAATACTATCTATTGTATTTTAAAAATGAGGTGGGAGCAGGAAGAAGGGAGAAGATATAGATCAAAGGGTATGAATTTGCAGTAAAGTAGGATATATAAACCTAGAGATCTAATGTACAACAGGATGATTATAGTAAATAATGTTGTATTGTATATTGAAAATTTTCTAAAAGAGAAGATTTTATGTAGTCTCACCACAAACACCAAAAAAGAAGCAACAAGGAAAGAAGATGGGTATGTTAAGTTGTTCATCCATAGTAATAATTTCCTTATATCTATGTATATCAGAACGTCATAGTGTGTACCTTAAATATAGACAATAAAAATAAAATTTAAAAGAAAAAATAGGAAAAATTCTATATTAGTGTGGGTTGAAATAAAGCATATTTCTTCATAGTTTTTTTTTTGTCTTAAGGAGCTACAGATAAAAATAAGTAAAACTATCCAGAATCATGTGCACGTTATCTTCAAAGATGAAAATTGGCTATGTGCTTATACTTTATGTTTTTCTAAAATAAATTTGTTTCCGGTTAATGTGAGGGTAGAAATAAGTGTGAGGGTACAAAAGTGATTGAGACACAGTCCTCAAATAATGTGAGGGTACAAAATCAAAATGTTTCATTTTGTCAGTTAGAGTCCCTCTTGTGGTTATTGTGGGCAGAATGGGGACGGAAGACCCTATTTTTGGCAACGGAAAACACTCTCAGTAAAAGGCAAAAACAGAAAAATAAGTTGAAGAAGGCAAAATAAAAACAGGTTAGCTAAACCAGCCATTATTTTTTTTATCTGAACAATTTTTTTTTAAGTCTGGCCTATAAGGGATATAGTTTATAAACACCTCTGTTGGGTCTATGAACATTTTGAAGAAATAATGGCCATATAGAAAACCGTGTATAAGGTCTGAGTAAAAAGATTAACCAGACCCTCTCCTGACCAGTCAATTGCCCAAACAGATACCCATTATAGGGATTTGTATTTTTGGAGGACAGAGATCAATAAAACAGCTGGAAGGGGGAACTAATATCCCTTCATCAACAGAGAAAGAGGCCTCTGTGGTAGAGATCAGAGGAAAACGCCTCTGTCCCACGATTCTGCAGAGGAGATTGATGCCAGTGGCATTTTACTCCACGGTGAACTAGTGGGGATTAAACACCCTTTAAAAAATCTATGTGTGTGACCATGAACAAGAGACTGCCCCCACACAAAGCTCAGGTTTCAGATTGCTCAAGACTACCCAGAGTGGTTCTCAACCTTCTCGACGCCACGGACCTTTAATACAGTTCGACCCACAGGTTGAGAACAGCTGGTTCAGACCCTTAACCTTAATGACGATAGAAACAGTAGGAGCTAACACACTTGTTCAGAGAAACTGCTGACATTTTTGTTCTTTTCCTCAACTTACCCTCTGGGCTAATGAGGAAATATCCTTCAATAAAAACTAAGTAAAACAAACCCTCAGGGCTACATGCCAAAACCCCACTAAGGAGTGATGGCACTTGTGTTTCCCACCTGTAAAAATTCTAATCTACAGGTTCTGGGTCTTTACCTCTCACTTCAATCCATCACCATCAGCTCCACAGGTCTTGAAGGACCTACCCCAGGGCGGGAGCCCCTGTCCCACACACAAAGGTGAGGTGTGCCAAACACCCCAACCTGCGTGCATTCATTGAGAAAACCCTAACCCCTCCCTTGAACTTGAACTGAAGAGAGTCTCTCACTGACTCATGTCAGATCATCTACTGGCTTCGTATCAATGTTTACACTTACCGGGTCATGCCTCTGAAAATTACAGTCCTTGTGATTTGGTGGCTCAAATCTTGTGACTAATAGACACATCTTCTATGCCTTTAAGTGAAAATGTATAAACAACCAAATCATTCTATCTGACACAGGAACAAAAAGGATCAGAAACAAGGAAGTTTTCAACATAAATATTTGGAAATGGAGCTGCCTCCATGGGGACACACTGAAATGCAGACACATGCGTGCGTATGCTCATAACTCTGGTAAGAAATGTCACCTGTCACGACCCCAGCCCAGTGTCAATAACCCATCTAATCCCCTTAGAATACTACCACTGTCCGAGGATATAACCCAGTACTGTGATGTGCTGTGTTTTGGCTTTTTTTCAGAAGTGAAGTTTAAGAAAATTATTTTAGAGTGATTAGTTTGTTTTGGAGATGATCTTCCAAAAATACTAAAAAGTCATGGCAAGGTGAAGAAAGGGGAAAGTTAGTAGTGCATTACTGAGCATCTTCACAGCACTGTGGGCAATGAGAAGCCACTCTTCCCAGAGAACACCACAAAAATATTCACCCCCTCGTCACAGTCATCTTGTCTGACACACACCTAAGACCATACAATTAAAGGTCTTTTTTATTTTCTAGCAAATATTATAATTACATTTAATGCCACTTTTTAATATTGCTGATTTGCTTTCAAATGACCAATAACAATGAAAAAAATGTTCAAGGTCATTAATCATCAAGGAAAAGCACATTATAACCACAATGAGATATCACCTTACTCCAGTTATAATGGTTTTTATTTAAAGTTCCAAAAACAATAGATGCTGGCATGGATGCAGAGAGAAGGGCACATTTATTCACTGTTGGTGGGACTGCAAATTAGGACAAGCCCTGTAGGAAATAGTATGGAAATTCTTCAAAGAATTAAAGTAGGCCTACCATTTAATCCAGAAATCCCACTACTGGGTATCTGGAAGAAAAAGAATTAATTTTATGACAAAGACATCTGCACTCAAATGTTTATTGTATCACCATTCACAATTGCAAAACTATGGACTCAACCCAAGTGTCTCCCAACTCTGAGTGGATTCACAAAACATGGCCTGTGTGTTTACGTGTACACACACATCCATACAAAGGATGGAATGCTACTCAGCACTGAACAAAGATACATTGATGCCTTTTGCAACAATCTGCATGGACCTGAGACCATTATCCTTAGGTCTAAAGAATGGAAGAACAAACACCCTGTGTACTCGCTATTAAATTGGAAATAACCGATGTGCCACATGTACACAGAAGGAAGTAAATTTCCTTGGAAACCAACCAGGGAGGTGGAGGAGGAGGGGATGGGCCAAAGCCTGGTGGGTACAGTGGACACTGCATGGGTGACAGACACTCTAACCTTAACTCAGCTACTACAAAAAAATCCTTGTAACTAAAAACATTTGTACTTCTCTAATATTTTAAATGATAATAATTCTAAAAGGAGAAATACATTTTAGAAGTGTCCTTTGCACAGTGACATGGGAAGGGATGGTGTAGAATTATTTCTTGAAATATTATTCTCTTGCTTTGGGGAGTTTATATTTCCTAAAACCTTAAACCATTAATTAAAAGGGTCCTATAAATAATTCAGAATGCAAAAAGGGCTCATAATTATCACTGAAAGTTAATGAAATCCCTAGCATGTTTCCAAGAGCACTTTTGTTATTTTTTAAGGTATGTCACACATAGTAAACAACCACAGCAAATTTGTGGATTTTGTCACAGCTTGAATTTATCCCACTTATATGAAAATGAAAATCAGCGAAGAGAAGGAATTGTTGGTCTGTCACAGAGCCCCGAAGGATGAGTAGGCAGGATGGAGACACACCAGAGAATAGCAACACTCCTGGCAGAGGGAGGCGCAAAGTGGAGCAGGGTGGCCACACACAGGGAGGGCAGCGTGAGGATGCTGGCAGCAGGGGTGTGATGGCAGGGGCAGGATTCCAGGGTGTGAAGACAAACGTCAAAGATTAAGGTTGGTGGTGTGACTGGATGTTGTAGACAGCAAGTTAGATTTGTAAACAAGAAAATAGTATGACATTTATGTTTTGAAACATAAATAATTATAATTATCTCTTTGTCCTTAAGTAAAACAAGAGTAACATTAAAAGCTAAAACACTAAGGTAACAAGGTAACCTTACTCAGAAGACTGAATTTTATTGGAGCAAATTTCTTTAGACAAAAGTATTTTTATTCAAGTATAAATTCCTTAACATAATACTTGAGATTTGTAATTGGATTTTTCAACATTTTAATTCATCCATGTATGTGATCATGATTTAGGTTTACCCTGGTGTTATAATTATGTACTTTATAATGAATAAAAATTATTCAGATAATAGTACATCATACAATAATTTATTTTTTTAGGTGGATTGCCTTATATTCTTTATCTCTTTTAGGAAATGACTCAAGCACATCATGTGGTATTTTGTCCAAACTTCTTGAAACTGGAAATGTTGTGTATCTTTCCTTAAGGACTTATATCAATGCATACAAACCTCTTTTATAGTTAAAAAAAAAAAAACAGATAGAAAGAAAAGACCAAATTGTTGTCTAAAACTCACTGGTTATTTCAGTGAAGCAATTATTTAACAACCCATGAAGTCAACATTAATCAAATGCATTTACATTATTTGTGTAGACACAATCTTACATTGTCCATTTATTGTAAAAGTCAACACTCACTCTTTTACATCCTATTTTAACAAATAAACAGATGGTAAGTTATCACAGGAAGAAGAAAAAAGAAGATGGCTTTCAGAGACATAAACTTCCAAAGAGGTAGGGCCAAAATAGACTTTATATACTATGCTGAGAAAGCACACTCAGACCACCGAATGCAGAAATAAACATTCTCTGAGTCAGCAGGTGTGGGGTGTATGAAGAAATAGAACTTGCTATTTTCTTCCTCTGTGTCATATGAGAATTTCTTATTTCTCTCACCTGCAATTTGAACAAAGTGGTTTGACTTAGACCTATTTGAAACAACTTTACAAGATCTTTCTGGGGCATTAAAATGTAGTATCAGTGAAATATTCCTTTTGTACAATGAAAAGAAGGTTTGCGTAGCCAGGACTCCTTTCATTTTGAAAAGAAATCAATCACATAGACAGATAGCTGATATTTATGTGAGGAAGCCCATTATTACACCCATGGAGGGAAAAATGGTGTGAATAGGAAGAAGTGGGCACCCAGAATCCTGAGTTTAAAGCCGGTCTGGGTCCCATTAGTGCTTGTGAGTTAGACAAACTGTTAACATCTCTGGGTCTTGTCTTCCCAAATACTTGCAAAGATACCAGTACTATTAAGGGTCATAGTGCCTGTACTGGTACTGGATGTTGTTTAAATACTTTAAAAAGTCAATATAGAAATATGTAAAGTTTGTCAATATGTTGTTTAGGATTTTGCATCCTGCTGCTATCAGACTAACTTCCAAAAACGGATGCTATTTCAATTATCCCCACATTTATTTTCTAGGCAGATTGCATTGTGTATTAACATTGTATATTATGTCTCAACATTGTATGTTAACATTGTATATTATGTCTCAACATTGTATATTAACATTGTATGTTATGTCTCAGCATTGTAAATTAACATTGTATATTATGTCTCAACATTGTATGTTAACATTGTATATTAACATTGTATATTATGTCTCAACACTGTATATTAACATTGTATATTATGTCTCAACATTGTATATTACATCTCTTTCTAACTTTTTCAGAGTCATGGGGTAAAATGCACTTTTTTATTGTTTGAATTTGCCTCTCTTCGACTGTCATCAGGGTCATCACCTCCCTAAAATATTTTGATGGTTGTTTATGTTTCTTTCAATTGTCTGATTAGCTGTTTTCTAAACGTTTCTAATTAATTTTTTCTTGAAGTATGGACACAGTTTATATAGTCCATAGATTCACTCATCATGTACTGTAAAATACTTTGCTCAGTCATTTGTTTCTAACTTTGTTTAATATGCATTAGTTAATATGAAAGTTTTCTTAATATTGTTATTTTTATTTTTTATTTTTTATTTTTTTCTTTTTTATTAAATCATATCTGTGTACAATAATTCAGTCATGGGGTACAGTGTACGGGCTTCAGATACAATCAGAGATATTTTCATCAACCTGATTGTGATAGCATTCAAGAGACTTTCTC
>CAUYRH010114175.1:0-20437 GCA_963574655.1 Perodicticus potto | reverse complement strand
CGGCTATTTTTAGGGATGAGGTCTCGCTCTGGCTCAGGCTGGCCTCAAACTCGTAAGCTCAGGCAATCCACCTGCCTTGGCGTCCCAGACTACTGGGATTACAGTCACCAGACCTAATGCAAGGCTTTGAAAGGTGGGACAGGATTTCTACCGGTAGACTTGTAATAATAATGGTGTTTCAGACAGATCAGATGGCCAAGGTGTGGTTGTTGAGAAACATAAATTATGCTCAGGAAAAAGCAAGTGCCTCATTTTCAAAGTGAAGGTCAGAAATGTTCTGGGAAATAATGGAGAAAAAACCTGAAAAGGTGAGTGGGGGCCAAATGGTGGCTCACCAAGTAGGGCGCCAGCCCCATCTCTTAGTAATTTTCAAGAATACAATACATCGTTATTAAGTATAGTAACTATTGGCTCGGTGTCTGTGGTTCAGCAGGCTAAGGCGCCAGCCATGTACACCTGAGCTGGCGGATTCGAATCCAGCCCGAGCCCTCCAGACAACAATGAGAACTCCAACCAAAAAATGGCCGGGCGTTGTGGTGAGCGCCTGTAGTCCCAGCTACTTGGGAGGCAGAGGCAAGAGACTCGCTTGAGCCCAGGAATTGGAGGTTGCTGTGAGCTGTGATGCCACAGCACTTTATCCAGGGTGACAGCTGGAGGCTCTGTCTCAAAAAAAATTATAGTAACTATTTTGTACAGTAGGTCTCTTGAATTTCATTCTTCCTGTCTAACTGAAAATTTGTATCCTTTGACCAACATCTCTCCCTTCCTTCCTCCCCAGGAGATAAAAGTTTCTTATCGGCAAGGATGGGAACAAGATTGGCCAGCCTATTTTCACCTACCTAGCATTATTTTTATCCAGAGCAGGGCATTAGACATGAAACCGAGTACAAGAAACTCAGTTGAGCTGTGTGGAGGAGAGGAAAATGATGGACAGAGTCGTGCTCCCTGCTCTCAAGGGGCTCAGAGAACAGTGAAAGATGAAATATAATACAATCAGTTTGTGATAGAAAGTACTCATTCATTTCCATGAGAGAAACAAGTCCTGTCCAGAGAAGGAAAAGGCCTTGTTGGACACAAGAGTGGATGTTAGGGGTAGGGGACAGGGTGGTCTGGAGGCTTTGTAGCACTCATGTTGAGCCCTAAGGGACAGATAAGATTTTTTTTTTGAGACAGAGTCTCACTATGTCACCCTGGGTAGAGTGCCTTGGCATAACAGCTCATAGCAACTTCAAACTCTAGGACTTCAGTGATTCTTTTGCCTCAGCCTCCCAAGTAGCTGGGACTACACGCGCCCACCACAACACGCAGCTATTTTTTGGTTGTAATTGTCATTGTTGTTTGGCAGGCCCGGCCAAGTTTGAACCTGCCAGCCCCAGGTGTATGTGGCTGGCTCCCTGGCCACTGAGCTACAGGCGTCGAGCCAGGGACAGATAAGATTTGAACACAAAGAAATACCAGAGGATACAGCATGAACAAAAGCGTGGAGATACTTAAGAGCACCCGTGATCAGAATCGTCGGGCTCAAGCCAAGTTTTCACTCAGAAGGGGAGAAGAGAATGTTAGCAGTTCCTTGGCACCCTCTTCAACCAGTGTTCCTCCACTGTCAACTGGTGTGCATCTCAACCTTCTGGTGCAAAAAAAAAAAAAAAAAACACTTCAAGACCCATGAGGCCCACATGCAGCAACTACGGTGAACTAAATAGAAAGAATGGACTGAAAAGATGAAATGAGTTGCTGGTGGCACTGGGGAACCCCTGAAGGCTTAGAAGCAAAGGGGTGATGTGTGGGTGGAAAGGACTAGAGAGACTGGCTCTGTGTTTTTCAAGACCCACACTGCTGGTTTGGAGAACGTAGGAGAGTAATAAGGAAGCCTAGGACAGTGGTAGTAAAAATTGCAGAGGAGGTGCCCGGCAGGTGGCTCACGCCTGTAATCCTACCACTCTGGGAGGCCGAGACAGGAGGATCACTTGAGCTCAGGAGTTAGAGACCAGCTTGAGCAAAGCAAGACCCTGTCTCTACTAAAAATAGAAAAACTAGCCAGATGTTGTGGCTGGCACCTGTAGTTCCAGCTTTCAGGAGACCAAAGCAAGAGGATCGCTTGAGCCCAAGAGTTTGAGGTTGCTGTGAGCTATGACGCCATGGCTCTATACCCAGGGCCACGGCTCGGCGCCTGTGGCTCAACAGGCTAAGGCTCCAGCCACGTACACCTGAGCTGGCGGGTTCGAATCCAGCCTGGGCCCGCCAAACAACAATGACAACTACAACCAAAACATGGCCAAGCGTTGTGGCGGGTGCCTGTAGTCCTAGCTACTTGGGAGGCAGAGGCAGGAGACTCGCTTGAGCCCAGGAATCAGAGGTTGCTGTGAGCTGTGATGCCACGGCACTCTACCCAGGGTGACAGCTTGCGGCTCTGTCTCAAAATAAAAATAAAAATAAAAATAAATAAATATATATATATACACACACACACACCCAGGGCCACAGAGTGAGTCTCTGTTTCAAAAACTGAAAAGAAAGTACAAAGGAGGCAAAGAGAGAAAAGGAGGCACCCTAGGAGACCAAGGCCCTGCATTCCTAAGAGAGGTCAGTACTGAGGTCCCCGCCTGGACTCAGTCAGGTGGTGTCCTCTCCTTCCCACCAGCTCCCAGCCTTGACACCTAAAGGACTCACTCGATTCCAGTGATCATTCAAGTTTCTGGAATTGGCACCTGTCACTTGCAAACTGCAGAGATTTGAGCAGAAATGACGCAGGCCATCATCTGCACATCATTAGGAGGCACTTGCTTGAGGACCAGCACAACCCTGGCCTGCTGGGACTCCAGCTGCCCAGGGAACTCCTCTAGCCCGAAAGGGACAAGGATAATTCAAAGTCAGATCCCATGTAGAGGGCGGCGCTTGTGGCTCTTCGAGTAGGGCACCGGCCCCATATACCAAAGGTGGCAGGATCAAACCCGGCTTCTGCCGAACTGTAAAAACCAGAAAAATAGATGGGCGTTGTGGTGGGCGCCTGTAGTCCCAGCTACTCGGGAGGCTGAGGCAAGAGAATCGCCTAAGCCCAGAAGTTGGAGGTTGCTGTGAGCTGTGATGTCACGGCACACAGTGAGACTCTGGCTCAAAAAAAAAAGAAAAGATCCCATGCAGAGCTCTAAGTTCAATAGACTTATCATTTGCATCATCTTATCAAGCATCTTACACTTGGTCCGGGTCACTTTTGCCCAGACTGGGGTTTTTGGAACAGGGACTCTATGAGTATCCTGTATCTAGCCCAGGATCAGTTCCAAAAGTCCTGAGCAGAACGCCCTGCCACCCCAGATGGCAGAGCGAATCTGGTGAAAACCCCTATAGCCACAGAGGGAGCCGCTGTGTAACACTGAGCCCTGTTGCCCTGCTCCTGCCAGAATGAGGTGGTTGGCAACAAGGACACCAATCCTTATGTTGCTCAGTGTTTTTTAAAGTCCCAGTCAGGGTTCTGAATGAAAGATGGGATTGAGCCTGAAAATCAAATCTATACCATGGGGACCTTTCCTCCAAGGGTCCCAACAGAAAAAAGTGGCATATCCAATTTAGGGTGATTTAAAGAGAGCTTATTAAAGGGACTATTTATAGGGCCAGGCATGGTGGCTCACGCCTATAATCCTAGCACTCTGGGAGGCCAAGGTAGGTGGATTGCTTGAGCTCAGGAGTTTGAGCCAGAGCCAGAGCCTGAGCCAGAGTGAGACCCTGCTCTAAAAAACTAGCTGGACGTGGCTCGGCGCCTATGGCTCAATGGGCTAAGGCGCCAGCCGCGTACACCTGAGCTGGTGGGTTCAAACCCAGCTGGGGCCCGCCAAACAACAATGATGGCTGCCACCAAAAAGCGGCCAGGCGTTGTGCCAGGCGTGTGTAGTCCCAGCTAGGAGGGACAGAGGCAGAGGAGGCAGAGGCAGGAGACTCGCTTGAGCCCAGGAATTCGAGGTTGCTGTGAACTGTGATGCCACAGCACTCTATTATCCAGGGTGACAGCTTGAGGTTCTATCTCAAAAAAAAAAAAAAAACTAGCTGGATGTTGTGGCGGTCCTATTGTCCCAGCTACCTGGGAGGCTGAGGCAAGAGGATCACTTGAGCCCAAGAGTTGGAGGTTGTTGTGAGCTGTGACGCCACAATACTCTACCAAATATAAAATACAAAATACAAAAGACTCAGTCTCCAAAAAAGGGGAGGAAGGGACTTTTTTTTTTTTTTACAGTTTTTGGCCAGGACCAGGTTTGAACCTGCAACCTCCGGCATATGGGGCCGGCGCCCTATTCATTGAGTCACACGCACCTCCCGAGGAAGGGGCTTTTTGCAGAGGTGTGGATGGTATAGAGAGAAACCACGCAGGAAAGTACAATCCCTTGGGCCTGCAGAAACAAGAGGAGGGAGCTGGACAGAGAGGGCCTGCGGGAAGCAGCCACCTGCAGCAACCCTGCAGGACACTATGTGCTAAACAGAGAGTGGGAGGGTCCATGCTCAGGTCCCTGCTCCTCTCTGCCTCTGCTCTTCCACCCTCACGGGTTCCCCACTGGCCAAGCCCGGCCGGAAGCAGAGAGCCAGGAGCCCACTGATGTTGTCTCATCAGTCTCCAGGAGCACAGAGCAGGGTGAAGAGCAGATGCGGAGGGGGCCAATGGGCACGTCCGGCACAGAGGCAGGGAGACCTGGACTCAGGTGGGCTGTGTAACGTTCAGCAAGTCACATGCCCTCTCTGAGCTGCGGTTTCTTCAATTCAGAGTAGGGATTATTCAGCTTCTCAGAATTTTCCTGATAATTAAGCGAAAACACACACACTCACACATACACACTCTCTCTCACACATACAGAGCATGCAACCCTAGTATACAACAGGTACTAGATGAATAATAGCTGTGGCTACTGCTGTTTCCTTTTCCTCCTCTTCCCCATCCCTCTCCCCCTTTCCTCCTTATATATTTATACATGAGGTAGAAGGTGGAGCCCTCTTGAAGTTTGGGTTAGCTCCAAGTCTGCCACTAGTGTCCTTCTTTCCTATGGCACAGAGGGCCAGGCAGGTGGCACTGTGGCCAAAGAGAAGGATGACGTTCCAGGCCAAGCACATCTACAAATGTGTCAAGATAGTGTCCTTGTTGACAAGCCAAAGTGTTTGGTCCCCCAGAGACTGAGCACCTCAGAGGAGCCAAGACTCCTACAGGAAGCTCCTGCTCACTGTCAATTGTTGGACGTCGCTTTAACAAAACAGAACAAAGTTCTGTCCCAGTATTATCCTCAGCTCTGGTCAGAAGCAACAGTGGCTGTTCCAGGACCGAGAAGGTGGGAGGTGATGAGCTGGGGACGCACAGTGCTGGGGATTCGGGCACCAGGAGATTGAAGGCTTGCTCTTGTATGTCCCTCTCAGGACGAAGCCAGAGTACACTGGATCAAAGGGGCTAGGGGGTCATGAGGCCTCGTGGCCCCAGAAGAGGTCAGTGAACCCCAAAGTTTGAAAACACCTGCTTTGAGAGTAACTGCACTGCCCCACTGGTAGGGCAGGCTTAGGAAATAACATGGCAGAGCGGACCACAAGTTCAGGCCTCTTGAGGCCTGCTAAAAACTCACACATCACTGAGATCACCCATCTCTCTCCCCACAGGCCTTCACTTTGCAGCCACTGAGAACCCAAGATTTCTGGCAACTTCTATGTTTCCATAGGCTTACTGGCTCACCCTGCAGCGTCTTCACAAGAATAACTGAGTCATGATTAGGGGTTCAGAGGAGAATGAGCTAGCTGTTTTCTAAGATAAGAGAGGAAAGTTTGTTTTTTAATTGTAACTGCTCAGAACAGTATGTGCTAAAGCAAGAGTTTTTGTGCTGAGGGAGAAAGAACATTTCTTCAATGATGTAGCAGAATCTTTTAAGGATACTGCCAATGACTCTTCCTGGTGTCACATTGGATCTTTGCTGTGGCCAACACTTCCTGGAGATGTGAGTTCAGACTCCTGCAGTGATGTAAGAATGAGAGAGAGACGCAGGCCTGTTCTAAGTTAGTGTGCATGGCTGGGATCAATGGAAAACTTAGTATGGGATCCTCCACCAAACAGAAGCACAGGCCCAGGGTGACATCTTCTAACATTTCATGAAAAACCAGAAGTCTACATTGTTATAAGAAATCTGTGATTTTTTCTTTAATTCTTTGAGACAGTCTCAAGCCGTCGACCTGGGTAGAGTGTCATGGCATCATAACTCATAGCAACCTCCAACTCTTGGGCTCAAGTGATCCTCTTGCCTCTGTTTTTCTATTTTTTGTAGAGACGGGGTCTCACTTTTGGTCAGGCTGGTCTCGAACTTGTGAGTTCAAGCAATCCACCTGCCTCGACCTCCTAGAATGCTAGGATTACAGGAGTGAGCCTGGCCAGAAATCTGTGATTTTTAAATGCTGGCTTTAGTGCCAGCCCGGTGGCTCATTCCTATAATCTTCGCACTTTGGGACACTGAGGTAGGTGGATTGTTTGAGCTCAGGAGTTCTAGACCAGCCTGAACAAGAGCAAGACCCGGTCTCTACTAAAAATAAAAAAATTAGCCAAGCATTGTGGTAGGTGCCTATAGTCCAACCACTCAGGAGGCTGAGGCAAGAGAATCTCTTGAGTCCAAGAGTTTGAGGTTGCTGTGAGCTGTGATGCTAGGGCACTCTACCAGGGGTGACAAAGTGAGACCCTATCTCAAACAAATAAATAAAATAAAATAATTTAGCCAAGCATTGTGATGGGCACCTATAGTCCCAGCTATTGGAGAGGCTGAGGCAAGAGGATGGGTTGAGTCCAGGAATTGGAGGCTGCTATGAGCCATGATGATGCCATGGCATTCTACTGAGGGCAACAAAGTGAGACTCTGTGTCAAAAAAAAAAAAAGTGCTGGCTTTAATTATTTTTTAGTATGTAAAGCAACTTCTGCTTCTGAGAAAGAGCATAAGACTTTTTCCTTTAATTTTTACCTAAATGCAAGTGGGAGTGCAGCTAAAATCTTGGACATTATGTATAAAACAAACATAAGAAAACTCTGAACAAGAAGAAAGCAGATCAGGCTGGGCATGGTTTTGTAATCCCAGCACTCTGGGAGGTTGAGGTGGGTGGATTGAGAGCCCTAGAGTTTGAGGTTGCTGTGAGCTATGATGTGGCACTCTACTGGGAGTGACGATGTGAGACTCTTTCTAAAAAAAAAAAAAAAAAGGAAAGGAAAGAAAATAGCAGTCTGGTCAGCAAACTTGAGACCCAAGGAATGACTCAGCATGAGCTCCCCACGTTTCCCTTTTGTCTCCTACATGTCAGAATGAATCCAGGAGAAGCTAGCACCCCCAAACTGCCAAGAGGTACAGACAAAGGCCCCAAGAAAAGCTTGCTTTTCTTAGTCAAAGGACCAGGAGAGGAACAGCCTGGAAAGACAGAAAACTTTAGACAACATATCCTCTGAATGGAAAGCTTGGACATCTGCCATTGCTAGGCTGCAATGAAGCACCCTTTCCTCTGCCCTCCATGGTGGTGTCAGAAGAGGCCTAGTTACCCACTGTTGCTGACTGTCGGTGGTTATCAATAATCAGCACTATCAATGCCATCTCTCCCCACAACGTCATCTCTCCTCACAATGTCAGTGAAGGCCACATGGCAGACAGTAAGGAGGTAGCACTCCCTCTCCCAGCTGCTGTGGTATTAATGGAAGACTAATAAAGAACTTGAACTCCCAGCCCTGCTGGCAGAAAGAAGGAGCCTTTCCAATACCAGATGTCAATGGAGGCTAAGTGAAAAACCCGGAATTCCACATCCTTCTGGTAATAATGAGGTAATAAAATTACCACTTTATTCACAAAAGCAATGTTAGAGGAAGCCTGCCAAAACAAAATATAAAGAAGATCCAGAGTCTTATAATATGCAAAATGTCCACATCTCTATCAAAAATTATTTGTTAAGACCAGGTGAGGTGGCTCACACCTGTAATCCTAGCACTCTGGGAGGCTGTGGCAGGAGCCACTTGACCTTAGGAGCTCAAGACCAGCCTGAGCAGGACCCCAGCTCTACTAAAAATAGAAAAACTAGCTGGGCGTTGTAGTGGGCACCTAAACTCCCAGCTACTGGGGAGGCTGAGGCAAGAAGATCACTTGAGCCCAAGAGTTTGAGGTTGCCATGAGCTATGATGATGCCATGGCACTCTACCCAGGATAACACACTGTCTCAAAGGAAAAAAAAAAAAAAAAACCGAAAAAGAAAAAAAGAATTATCATATAGCCAGTATCTAATTAAGACTATTAGATATTAGCAGATGGAAAGACACATAGATCAATGGAACAGAATAAAGAGTCCAGAAATAGCTCCATGTAATTCAATGGAGGGATAGTCTTTCCAACAAATGGTACTGGAGCAATTTTATGTTCAAGGGTAAAAACCAAAGCACAACTCTTCAGAAAATGGCTTTCTGTGACCAAATACATTCTGTCCAGAAGCAGAAGTTTCTGGGCTGCCCAGCATACTGTATTTGGGGTTTTTTTTGAGACAGAGTCTCAAGATGTTACCCTGTGTAGAGTGCTGGGGTGTCATAGCTCACAACCACCTCCAACTCTTTGGCCTAAATGATTCTCTTGCCTCAGTTTTTCTATTTTTAGTAGAGACAGGGGTCTCAGTTTTGCTTAGCCTGGTCTCGAACTCATGAGCTCAAACTATCCACCCGCCTTGGCCTCCCAGAGTGCTAGGATTACAGGCATGAGCCACGATACCCAACCTACAGAGAGGTTGTTTGTTTGTTTGTTTGTTTAATCTTGAGTCTATCTTCTTACTTTCATTTCTTTTTCTTTTTGAGACAGAGTCTTGCTCTGTCATCCTCAGTACAGTACCATGGCGTCATAGCTCACAACAACCTCCAATTCTTGGACTCAAGTGATTCTGTTGCCTCAGCCTCTAGGCGGGGTCTAGATCTGGCTGAGTCTGGTCTCAAACCTGTGAGCTCAGGCAATCTACCGCCTTGGTCTCCCACTGTGCTAGGATTTCAGGCGTGAGCCAACACGCCTGGCCCAGTAGCTTTATTTGTAATAGTCTAGACCTGGAAGCAACCAAAATGTCCCTCAAATAGGTGGTTGGTTAAACCAACCTGAGGCTGGTTAAACCAACCCTCCCAAAAGGCATGTCCATATCCTAACTCCTAAACTTATGAGTGTAACCTTATTTTGAAAAAGGGGTCTTTATAGATGTTGGTGGCTTTTTTTGTCTTATATTATTTTAGTTTTGTTTTATGAGATGGGGAGGGAGTGTCTTACTGGTTTCCCAGACTGGTCTTGAACTCCTGACCACAAGGGATCCTCCTGCCTTAATCTCCTGGGAAGCTGGGCCTAATAGGCCCACAACACTACATGTGGCTCACAGACGTAACTAAATTAAGGATCTCAAGGTGAGATCATCCTCAATTATCTGAGTGGGCACTAAATCCAAGGACAAGTGTCTTAAGAGATAGGAGGTGAGACAACTCAGACATGGTGGAGAAGGCCATGTTAAGAGGAAGGTGGTGATTGGAGTTACACCCCTTCAAGCCAAGGAATGGCCGCAGCCAACAGAAGCTGGAATAGGCAAAGAAGAAGCATTCTCCCCTTGGGGTCTCAAAGGCAGTGTGGCCCTACTGATACCCTGATTTCAGACTTCTCACCTTCAGAACTGTAAAAGAATAAATGTTGTTTTAAACCAACAAGTTTGGGGTCATTTGTGAAGGCAACGCTAGGAAACAAATATACCATAAAAATAAAAAGGAGCAATCTTTTTTTTTTTTTTAAGAGACAGAGTCTCACTTTATCGCCCTTGGTAGAGTGCCCTGACGTCACAGCTCACAGCACCCTTCAACTCCTGGGCCCAGGCGATTCTCTTGCCTCAGCCTCCCAAGTAGCTGGGACTACAGGTGCCCGCCACAATGCCCAGCTATTTTTCTGTTTTTGCAGTTCGGCTGAGGCTGGGTTTGAACCCGCCAAAAAAGGAGCAATCTTTTTTTTTGAGACAGAGCCTCAAGCTGTCACCCTGGATAGAGTGCCGTGGCATCACAGCTCACAGCAGCCTCCAACTCCTGGGCTCAAGCGAGTCTCCTGCCTCCGCCTCCCGAGTAGCTGGGACTACAGACGCCCACCACAACGCCCGGCCATTTTTTGGTTGAAGCCCTCGTTGTTTGGTGGGCTGGACTCGAACCCGCCAGCTCAGGTGTATGTGGCTGGTGCCTTAGCCCGTTGAGCCACAGGCGACGAGCCAAAAGGAGCAATCTTGATACAGCAACAACTTAGCTGGATCTCAAGGACTGAGGGCAAAAGCCATCTCACAAGGTCACATCCTGTATAATTCCACTTACAGAAGATTCTCAAAAAGACAAAATTATAAAGACGAAAAGGGTTAGGGATGGGGATAAACTATTTAGGAGCACGTGGAGGGAGACCCTTGCAATGGTATATCTTGATTGTAGGAATCTAAGCATGTGATAAAATGACAGAGACTACTTATTCACATTGTACCAGTATAAATTTCCTGCTTTTGATATTGTACTATAATTATGTGGATCCCAGCAGTGCCTGGCACCGCAGGAGTTCATAGCTCTGCCTGTATCACTGCTCAGCTCTCCTGCACTCTCAGCCTGCTCCTGCCCCTCTTCAAGAACCTCACATCAGGCTCGGCGCCTGTGGCTCAAGCGGCTAAGGCACCACCCACGTACACCTGAGCTGGCGGGTTCAAATCCAGCCTGGGCCTGCCAAACAATAATGACGGCTGCAACCAAAAAATGGTCGGGCGTTGTGGCGGGCGCCTGTAGTCCCAGCTACTTGGGAAGCGGAGGCAGGAGACTCACTTGAGCCCAGGAATTGGAGGTTATTGTGAGCTGTGATGTGACAGCACTCTATCCAGGGTGACAGCTTGAGGCTCTGTCTCAAAAAAAAACAAACAAAAAACCTCACATCATCCATGGTCCATTCCTCCCAACTTCTCCTCCCTACCACTTCTTTCAAATCAGTATTCAACATCTTTACCTGCCTAAAAACAAAAACAAACAAAAAACATGCAAATAAACAACAAATAAACAAATAATACTGAATAAAAATAAACAACAAATAAATAAATAAAAAACAAATAAACACTCCCAGCTCCATATCCCTTAGTTATCGCTCTATCTTTCCTTCCCTTCCCTTCATCTCCTTCTCATCCCTCAACTCACCCCAGGCTGGCTTCTATTTGCAAAAGTCCACTGAGCCTTCACCACAAAGCACTTGCTGTGCTTTCTGGTTCAGGCCCTTTAATCTGCAATTGTGAAGCTGGAGAGAAAGCTGGTTTCGCTATGCAGCAGAGGAACGATATAGGTCCCACAGCTGCCTTCCCTATAATTAGAAGCACTATAATGATAACCAAACCACACTGCATCTCATGCCACAAGGAGACTTAGCATGTCTTTTTCTGAGAACTCTTTACTGGTTTCTCAATCGTGCTTAGAAAAAATTCCAAGCTGCTTTGTACAAGGCCTCCCAGGATCTAGCGCCTACCTTTGTCTTCAACCAGCCTCATCTCTCCTACTCTGCCTACTTACCCTTCGTTCCTACCCCTACTGGCTCTCTGCAAACACACAAAAAACTTATTCTTGTATTCCTGCCTTGGTGCTTTTGAATTTGCTATTTCTTTCACTTGAAACATTTTTTTTTTTACTGTGTCCATCCTGAAGCTACTAGTCCCAAGGGGCTACTCCAAATGGAGGTGTGCCATAAGTTTAAAATGCACACTAGATTTTTAACGACTTAGGTCAAAATAAAAGGACTTAAATGTTTTTAAATATTTATTACATTTTGAAATGATAACATTTTGAATTTGTGTAGGGTTATTGTGAGGCTGAATATGGTGAGAGTTCCCATGTACTTCCTGCTCCCACAACATCCAACCTTCCCACTGCCAACATCCCACGCTGCAGCGGTGTGTACCATTGATGAACCCACACTGACGGATCATTATTATCCAAAGTCTATGTTTATGTTAGGGTTCACTCTCAGCCAAGTGCAGTGGCTCACACCTGTAATCCCAGAACTTTGGGAGGTCAAGGCAGGAGAATCACTTGAGCCCAGGAGTTTGAGACTGGCCTAGGCAACCAATAGTGAGACCCAGTCTCTAAAGGAAAAAAAAAAAAAAAAGGATTGTAGTCTTTGTCATTTTATCACATTCTTAGATTCCTACAATCGAGATATACCATAGCCAGGCACAGTGGCAGGAGCTTGTAGCCCCAGCTGCTTATGAGGCTGAGGTAAGAGGATTGCTTGAGCCCAGGAGTATGAGGTTACAGTGAGAAAGACAGAGCAAGACCCTATCTCTAAAAAAAAAAAGAAAAAAGAAAAACAAAAAAAATGGGCCTGGCATGGTGGCTCATGCCTGTAATCCTAGTACTTTGGGGGGCTGAGGCAGTGGGAGGAACGCTTGAGGCTAGGAGTTAGAGACCAGCCTGAGCACCAGAGTGAGACCCTCATCTCTGGAAATTACAACGATTAGTGTTAAGGGCTCCTATAGTCCAATCTATTTGGGAGGATGAGGGAGGAGTCTCGCTTGAAGCCAAGAGTTTGTGGTTGCTGTGATCTGTGACCAGGCTACTACACTTCAGCCTGGGCAACAGAACAAGACTCTGTCTTACACACATGTATGCACAAAAAATAAAAAGAAAAGGCTGGGCGTAGTGTCTCGCACCTGTAATCCCAGCACTCTGGGAGGCCGAGGCTGGTAGAGTATTTAAGCTCACGACTTCTAGAACAGGCTGAGCAAGAGTGAGAGCCCATCTCTATGGAAAATGAAAAACTGATGAAGAGAGGAGGCACCCGTAGCTCAGTGGTTAGAGTGCCAGCCCTATGTAGTAGGGGTGGCAGGTTCGAACACAGCCTGGGCCTGCTAAACAAAAATTAAATAAAAAATTAAATTAAAAAAAAAGAAAAACTGATGAAGAGGATCTCTTGAGCCCAAGAGTTCAAGGTTGCTGTGAGCTATGATGCCACAGCACTCTACCTGGTGACAGAGTCAAACTCTGTCTCAAATAAATTAATAAATAAATAGAAAAAGAAGCAAGCATCAGTAAAGTTTCATTCAGTGTTGAATACTCTTTGTAGGTTTTGACAAATGTATAATGACATGTTTCTACCACTATATTTATCATACAGAGTGGTTTCATTGTCTTAAAAAATCCTCTGTGCTCTCTCTGTTCATTCCTCCCTCCTCCCATCCCATCCCCTGGCAACTGCTGATCTTTACTTTACACTTTTTTAAATGTGAATTTTAGAAAATGTAACATTACATATGTGGTTCATACTATATTTCTATGGGACGGCACCACTCCGCATGTTCACGAGGCTGCCTGTCTTCCTCTGTTCAGGTTTCTGCACGAATATCACCTCCTCGGTGAGGCTTTCCCTGACCACCTGACCCTATTCAAAATAGGAGCTCCCACTGTCATGCTTTTCTTTTTACTTATTCTTCTCCCTAGCATTTATTAACTGCATTAGATAGAAAACAATCAGTTAAACAAATGTGCAAGATGATGACAAGTTGATCAAAGTTATGAAGAAAATAAAACAAGGTTAGCAGGAGGGGGCTACTTTAGATGAGTGATCAAAGGCCATCTTTGAGAGGGTGACTTCTAAGATGAGTCCTGGATGATGAAAAAGGCACCAGTTGGCTTGGTGCCCGTAACTCAGTGGTTAGGGCGCTGGCCACATGCACTGGGGCTGGTGGGTTCAAACCTGGCCCAGGCCTGCTAAACAACAACAACAACAAAAATAGCTGGGCACTGTGGCGGGCACCTGTAGTCCTAGCTACTAGGGAGGTTGAGGCAAGAGAATTGCTTGAGCCCAAGAGTTTGAGGTTGCTGTGAGCTATGATGCCATGGCACTCTATCCAAGGTGATGAAGTGAGACTCTGTAAAAAAAGAAAGAGAGAGAAAGAGAGAAAAGGAAGGGAGGGAGGGAGGGAAAGAAGGAGGAAGGAAGGAAAGAAGGAAGGAAGGAAGGAAGGAAGGGAAGGGAAAGGAAGGAAAGAAGGAAGGAAAGAAGGAAGAAAGAAAGAAAGAAAAGAAAGAAACCAGTTGGTCAGGCTCAGTGGCTCATGCCTGGAATCCTAGCACTTCGGGAGACTGAGGCATGTGGACTGCTTGAGCTCAGGAGTTCAAGACCAGCCTGAACAAGAGCAAGAGCCCCGTCTCTATTAAAAAAATTAGCCAGGGGGTGGCGCCTGTGGCTCATCGCGTAGGGCACCGGCCCCATATACCGAAGGTGGCAGGTTCAAAACCGGCCTCGGCCAAACTGCAAAACAGAAAAATAGCAGGGCGTTGTGGTGGGTTCCTATAGTCCCAGCTACTCTGAGGCTGAGGCAAGAGAATCACCTAAGCCCAGGAGTTGGAGGTTGCTGTGAGCTGTGTGACACCACGGTTCTCTACAGAGGGTAATAAAGTGCTACGCTTTCTCTAAAAAAAAAAAAAAAAAAAAAAATTAGCCAGGCTAGGCATGGTGGCTCATGCCTATAATCCTAACACTCTGGGAGGTCAGGATGGGTGGATTGCTGGAGGTCAGAAGGTCGCGACCAGCCTGAGAAAGAGTGAGACCCCCATCTCTAAAATATAGCTGGGTGTGGGTGGTGCCTCTGACTCAGTGGGTAGGGTGCTGGCCCCATATTCTGAGGGTGGCAGGTTCAAACCCGGCCTCGGCCAAACCGCAACAAAAAAATAGCCAGGTATAGTGGCAGATGCCTGTAGTCCCAGCTACTCGGGAGGCTGAGGCAAGAGAATCACCTGAGCCCAGGATTTGGAGGTTGCTGTGAGCTGTGTGATGCCACGGCACTCTACTGAGAATGATACTCTGTCTCTAAAAAAAAAAAAAATTAACTGGGTCTTGTGGTGGGCACCTGTAGTCCCAGTTATTTGGGAAGCCGAGGCAAGAGGATCACTTGAAACCAGGAGTTGGAGGTTGCTGTGAGCTATGATGTTATAGCACTCTACCAGGGCAACATAGAGAGACTCTGTCTCCAAAAGAATAAAAAATAACAGGTGTTGTGGCAGTTACCTGTAGTCCCAGCCACTTGGGAGGCTGATGCAAGAGGATCACTTGAGCCCAACAGTTTTGATTTTGCTGTGAACTATAACACCATGCACTCTACTGAGGGCAACAGAGTAAGACTCTGTCTTAAAAAAAAAAAAAAGAAAGAAAGAAAAAGAAAAAGGCACTAGTCATGCAAAGATTTTAGGGAAGAGAATTCAAAGCAGCCAGAGCATTTTTGCAAATCCCTAAGGTGGGAAGGATATGCAGTTTTTTTTTTTTTTTTTGGTAGAGACTGAGTCTTACTTTATTGCCCTCCATAGATGAAGTGAGAAAGAACGCCCATCACAACACCCGGTTATTTTTCTGTTTTTGCAGTTTGGCTGAGGCCGGGTTTGAACCCGCCACCCTTGGTATATGAGGCTGGCGCCCTACTCAATGAGCCACAGGCGTTGCCCAAGAAAATGCACTTATTAGAGTAAAATGCACTTATTAGAGTAAAATGCACTTATTAGAGTTCTCAACCTGTGGGTCACAACCCCTTTGTAACAATGAAAATACATCCTGCATATCAGATATTTACTTTATAATTCATAACAGTAGCAAAGTTATAGTTATGAAGTGGCAACGAAAATAATTTTATGGTTGGGGATCACCACAACATGAGGGACTGTATTAAAGGGTCGCGGCATTAGGAGGCATTAGGAAGGTCGAGAACCACTGTATTATAGGAACAGAGAGAAGGTCTGATTTATTGGAAGCCAGGAGTGAAAGTTCCTGAGATCAGGTCTAAGAGGTGAATAAACACCACGTTAATGTGAAACATTACAGATCATTTTAGTTTAAGTGCAAATTAGAAGTGTGGGGGTGGCATGGTTTATGTTTTCTTTTTTTTGCAGTTTTTGGCCGGGGCTGGGTTTGAACCCGCCACCTCTGGCATATGGGGCTGGCGCCCTACTCCTTTGAACCACAGGCGCTGCCCAACATGGTTTATGTTTTAAAGGATTCAATTTTGGCTGGCTCACCGCCTGTGGCTCAAAGGGCTAAGGCGCCAGCCACGTACACCTGAGCTGGCGGGTTCGAATCCAGCCCTAGCCCGCCAAACAACAATGACGGCTGCAACCAAAAAAACGGCCGGGCATTGTGGCGGCTGCCTGTAGTCCCAGCTACTTGGGAGGCGGAGGCAAGAGACTCGCTTGAGCCCAGGAATTGGAGGTTGCTGTGAGCTGTGATGCTACGGCACTCTATCCAGGGTGACAGCTTGAGGTTCTGTCTCAAAAAAAAAAAAAAAAAATAGCCGGCATTGTGACAGGCACCCGTAGTCTCTGCTGAAGCAAGAGAATCACTTAAGCCTAAGAGTTGGAGGTTGCTGTGAGCTGTGATGCCACGATACTCTACTGAGGGCGATATAGTGAGACTGTCTCAAAAAAAAAATAATAATAACTTCTAAATTTTGGATTTGAGTAAGTAGGTAGGTCATTGAGCCATTTTCTGAAATAGCAAAGACTAAGACAGAACAGTTTTGAGAATGCTAGGGAACAGACGTTTAGAGTCCACGTGCGGCCAGGTGCAGTGGCTCATATCTATAATGCCAACACTCTGAGAGGCCGAGGCAGGCGGATTGCCTGAGCTCAGGAGTTTGAGATTTGAGATGCTTATTAGATGACCAGGTGAGCATGAAGACATCAAAGTGGCAGTTCAATATGAGTCTGCAGCTGGGAGGAGAGAGATGAGAGTTAAAGTACAGATGGGACTCAAATCTGGGTATTATAAGTTTATGGATGGAAGGGATCAGTTAGGGAAAGGTGGAAGAAAGAATGTTCTAGGTAGAGCTTGGAGATCTTCAAGGTCGCTGCCAGCTTGGGGGTTTTGTGCTATTTCCTCTGTTTGGGTACCATCACTCACATAGGGTTCCAGTCTCGACTCGGGCTCATGTTTCACTCTCAGTTGGACACCTGATTCCATACGGTTCGATGGAATAGATTGGGACAATAGTGGAAGGAAAAGGCTCTATGGAAGAACAAAACTTTTCCATGAAGATAGGTAAGTGAAGGAGTCTCCATTGAGGCAAAGACCCAGAAAGAGAAGAATAAGAGGCCTGGTAAAAAAAATACCTGTACTTAAGCTTCTTGGCCAGGGATGGGGAACCTTAAGCCACATTAATTTAGCTGTAATCAAATAAGGCTGCATTAAAGAAACTTCAATTAAATATTCTTTTTTTTTTTTTGTAGAGACAGAGTCGTACTTTATCGCCCTCGGTAGAGTGCCATGGCATCACACAGCTCACAGCAACCTCCAACTCCTGGGCTTAGGTGATTCTCTTGCCTCAGCCTCCCAAGTAGCTGGGACTACAGGTGCCCACCACAACACCTGGCTATTTTTGTTTTGCAGTTCGGCCGAGGCCGGGTTTGAACCCACCACCTTCGGTATATGGGGCCGGCGCCCTACTCGATGAGCCACATGCGCTGCCCTCAATTAAGTATTTTTTTTTTGAGACAGAGCCTCAAGCTGTCCCCCTGGATAGAGTGCTGTGGCATCACAGCTCACAGCAACCTCCAATTCCTGGGCTTAAGCGAGTCTCCTGCCTCTGCCTCCCAAGTAGCTGGGACTACAGGCGCCTGCCACAATGCTCGGCCATTTTTTGGTTGCAGCCGTCATTGTTGTTTGGCGGGCCCGGGCTGGATTCGAACCTGCCATCTCAGGTGTACATGGCTGGCGCCTTAGCCCACTGAGCCACAGGCGCCGAGCCCAATTAAGTATTCTTAAAGCATACATTATTTTGTAAAAATCCAACTACTATGTACTTAATAATTTCCAAAAATGGAAACATTGTTAATTTTAAAATTAACTAACCTTTTTTTTTTTCTTTTTTTGAGACAGAGCCTCAAGCTGTTACCCTGGATAGAGTGCTGTGGCATCACAGCTCACAGCAACCTCCAATTCCTGAGCTCAAGTGAGTCTCCTGCCTCCACCTCCCAAGTAGCTGGGACTACAGGCGCCCGCCACAACGCCCGACCACTTTTTGGTTGCAGCCGTCATTGTTGTTTGGCGGGCCGGGGCTGGATTCGAACCCGCCAGCTCAGGTGTACATGGGTGGTGCCCTAGCCCATTGAGCCACAGGCGCTGAGCCAAAATTTACTAACCTTTTGATGACTTTGTTGTGTCTGCTTTTTGTAGGAAAGCATTTGAATATTTGGTTGCAGCATTGAGGTCTGCAGTTTCAGTTGATCCTCTAGAGAGTATCAGTCATTTGTGACCTTAAGGGTGTCCTGATTTGGGTTAGGCAGGAGAATGTAGATTTGCAGCAATAAGTGGTTAGTGGTTGAAAAGCAAGAAAGCATTTTTCAGGCATGTTGCCAAAGGGATGAACATTCTACTACTATATATTCTCTCTCTCTATATTTTAGTCTCAAGCTGTCACCCTGGGTAGAGTGCTCATAGCTCACAGTAACCTCCAACTCTTGGGCTCAAGAGATCCTCTTGCCTCAGTTTTTCTATTTTTTGTAGAGATGGGGTCTTGCTTTTGCTGTTCTTGAACTCCTGAGTTCAAGCAAACCACCCGCCTACGCCTCCCAGAGTGCTAGGATTACAGGCGTGTGCCACCAAGTCTGGCCCATTTTTCCATATTTTAATTGAATCTTTCTTAGCATCAAAGAATTTATTTATTTTCTTGAAACAGTCTCACTTTGTCGTCTTTGGTAGAGTGATATGGTGTCATAGCTCACAGCAACCTCAAACTCTTAAGCTGGAGCTATCCTCTTGCCTCAGCCGCCCAAGTAGCTCAGGCATGCCCATAGTGCTCAGTTAGTTTTTCTATTTTTAGTAGAGACAGGGTCTCACTCTTGCTCAGATTGGTCTCGAACTCCAGAGCTTAATCAATCCACCTGCCTTGGCCTAAGAGTACTAGGATTACAGGTGTGAGACACTGTGCCCAGCTTTAACTATCTGTTCTTGCTGAGATAAAATTCTGGCTAACCCTATCCCTGCCTTACCCAGTGCACTTTAAAATGATATGGTGGTCAGTCGAGGTGCTATAATCTTAGCACTTAGAAGGCCCAGGTGGGTGGATCGCCTGAGCTCACAGGTTTGAAACCAACCTGAGCCAGTGTGAGACCTTGTCTCCAAAAATAGCCAGGTATTGTGGTGGGTTCTTGTAGTCCCAGCTACTTGGGAGGCTGAGGCAAGAGAATCTCTTGAGTCCAAGAGTTTGAGGTTGCTGAAAGCTATGAAGCCATGGCACTTTACTGAGTTCACAACAAAGTGAACTGTCTAAACAAAATAAAATAAAATAAAATGGCAAATCCACACTGAATTCCTCATCATTCAAATTCTGTGTGGAATTTGCATGAATATAGTTAACAATACTTGTAATTTGAGTGGCACCTGCGGCTCAATGAGTAGGGTGCTGGCCCCATATACTGAGGGTGGTGGGTTCGAACCCGGCCCCGGCCAAACTGCAACAAAAAAGTAGCAGGGTGTTGTGGCAGGCGCGTGTAGTCCCAGCTACTCAGGAGGCTGAGGCAAGAGAATCGCCTAAGCCCAAGAGCTGGAGGTTGCTGTGAGCTGTGACGCCATGGCACTATACCAAGGGTAACAAAGTGAGACTCCGACTCTAAATAAAATAAAATAAAAGAAGAGAAAATAAATAATACTTATAATTTATTGCTAAGTGTTACTTAAAATAGTAGCTCTAGCACAGAGCTTTTGCTGGTGCAAGATATAATGAAAATAAATGAAGGCATTTAGATCTGTTAATACTTTTTTATTTGTGCAATCAACCTTTCAAGTTTTCCTGTCATGGAAGGTGCATCATCTGTATACACAACTCACTAAATTTACCAAATTCAGTTTAACTCCACTACATGTATTCTTTCTTCCTTTTTTTTTTTTTTTTTTTGTAGAGACAGAATCTCACAGCTCACAGCAACTTCCAACTCCTGGGCTTAGGCAATTCTCTTGCCTCAGCCTCCCGAGTAGCTGGGACTACAGGCACCTGCGACAACGCCCGGCTATTTTTCTGCTTTTGCAGTTCGGCTGAGGCCGGGTTTGAACCCGCCACCTTTGGTATACGGGGCCGGCGCCCTACTCGCTGAGCCACAGGCAACGCCCCACTACATGTATTCTTGAAAGTTATTGAAGATATCTATTCTGCATTCTGTTCTCAAGAGTTCCCAAAGCAAGCAACTGTTTGTAGCAAAGAAAATCTTCTCTTACAAGCCCAGTGAAGTATAAAACCTGCCTGTGCAGTCAGTAGTATCAGTTGATTCATCCAAACCAATTGAATAACATATTTTCTTTTTGAAGTAGTGCATGAAGTTGTTCTGTTAAGTTGAACAGAACTAGTTCATGCTGCCAATCAGTTAATGGTTGAAAGAGGCAGTGTTTGTACTTTGAAATGTTATCAAGGTCTAAGCATCCT
>CAUYRH010114174.1:0-38785 GCA_963574655.1 Perodicticus potto | reverse complement strand
CAACATAAGAGATGAAACTCAGTCCCACAAACACAAGGGACTGCATTCTGTAAAAAGGCAGGTGAGCTTGTAAAAGAACCCTAAATTCCAGAAAGGAAAGTATCTCAGAAGACATCTAGATTGCTGTCTAGAATTTGAGACCCTGTAGAGGACTGAAACTGGACCCACACCTTTCACCATTAACAAAAATGGACTCTCACTGGATAAAGGATTTAAACTTAAGACATGAAACTATACAGACTCTTGGAGAGGGTGAAGGAGAAACACTTGAAAAAATTGGACTAGTTCATGGTTTTTAAACTGTCTAAGATTTTTCACAATACTATGTTTATGGCTAAAAATTAATGCTTGGTGGGCAAGGGAGACACTGATGATAAAGAACCTCTTCTCTGTACCTTAAACTGCTAACTGAAAGTAACCAAGATATTCATTGATAGGCGGATGGATAAATAAGCAATGACATATGCATACAATGCAATCTTATTCTATGATAAAAAGAAATGAGCTAACAAGGCATGAAAGACGTGAGCAAACATTAAATGCATATGACATTTAGGTGAAAGAAGCCAGTCTGAAAAGAATACATCCTGTGTGATTCCCAATATATGACCTTCTGGACAAGACAAAACAGTAGAGACAGGAAAAGTTGGAGGTTGCTGGGCTTCGTGGTGATGGTATTGGCAGAGTTGAATAGGTGAGTCTTACGAAGTTTTTAGGGCAGTTAAACTATTATGTATGATATGCCTTTGATGGATATATGACATCAGGTGTTTGTCAAAATCCATAGAACTGTACAAATAGTGTACAAAGGAAGAAAGGATGAACTTTATTTAATAACATGTCAATATTCATTAATTGTAACAAAATGTGTCACACTAATGAAATGTGTTAAAATAAGGAAAATTGTGTATGGGAGGGCATATAAGACCTATATACTACATGTACATCTAAAACTGTTTTAAATAATAAAGTCTATTAGTGAAAAAATAAATATATAAAGCCAGATAAAATAAGGAGTATTTATCTATGTTAGAGGTGAGAAAAGTTGAATTTTGGCAGAATCTTTTATTTTAAAACATGAGACCAATGGATACATTGGCAATGTGTTTTCAAAAGAAATCTAACAAAAATAAAAATGAAGTGCAGTCCATTTATATCCCTATGAGAAGAGAAACGTGTAGCAATTTTATCTTTTATTAACATATTAACCTGAATAGTGTGTCCTTCTAGCCTAAGATATGGTGGTACAGGAAAATGAAGAGTGAGCAAAGGATGGTGAAGTGTACCGATTTCCGCAATCCAAGTTAAGACACTCATTCCAGGCTTGTTTTGTGTCATATCAGATGATCCATTAGCATTTCTTTAGCATAGATTAGATATTCTGTACAATTTCTGATTTTACAGATCTATGAACATAAAATAAGACTAAAATAATTTGTCTATCTTATTGATATCCATACCTACCAGGCTAAGTCAAATTGATTAGTGCCTGGAGGAGAACTTGGTAGACAAGTAAAAGACACCTTGTGTTAAGTTCTAGGAAATTGCAAGCATTTCATTCTGTGTAGATTTTAAAGGATCTAATCTGAGAGCTTTAATTCTACACCCAAAAAGTGTTTGGGGTTGTGTGCATGTGTGTGTGTGTGTGTGTGTGTGTATGTGTGAGAGAGAGAGAGAGAGTGGCACTTATTGATTATGAAGAATATTTCGTTTTCCTTAGAAGCCACAGGGAACTCGCATAGGGAACTCCTTGCAAACCTCATGAGCAAAGGGCTTACTAACAGTTATTCTGAATTCCATTGCCTAAACTTCAATGATATTCATTTACTTGTAGTGCCAGTGAAAAGTAGTTTGTGAAGCCAGGGGTTCATATGTAATTGTAATTCAAAATCTCTTTATCCTTTATTACCACACATCTACAACTGAGTAGGGTAAAGGCGTATTAGGATACTGTACACAGCAGTTCTTCACATCTGTACACACCTCAGAATCCTGCTACACTTTTTAGGAACAGTGTGAATTTATAGCAATCATTGAACATTGGTTTCTGTGTTCTAATATTTTGTGCTGGCCCCACATTTCCAAATGAGACAATCCAATAATTCCCCTGGATATATCTTCATTTTCCAAGACAAATATTCTCAGCATCCCCCATGCCTTATCATCTTTATTGAATTTCCAAACATGATGCCAGCCCTGCTACTTATTCAAGTAAAACAAAACAATAAAACAAACAAAAAACTACTTCTTCTCCTCTAAGCAATTGATCTATTTTTCTTTAAAATCTTATACAAACCTGACTCCACAAGGTATCCAGTTTTTTCTGGTTCATAATTGAAGGAAAAAAACCAGAGTTTTTTTAAATTTTGTATTTCATTTTTAAAAACCAATACAAATTTAAAAATAGAGTTCATAGGGGTTCTGCTTAAATTATCATTTTATAGTGAATCTGCAAAATTAGTCCATTAAAATATATACTAATAATTATTTTTTAAGCACTTGGAAGAATAAAAGCTGAATAATACTTGGTCACTGCCCAAATGTCCTCTAAATAATATAAACAAATAATACATATTAACATATTAACAGTTGTAAACTCTTAAAGGTATAAAGATAAAAGGGATGCAATGAAATATGAAAATATATAATAGTCCTAATAATTTGGATAGCAAAAATTTGTAACCAATTATATAGAACTGCTGCTAAAATGTCAATCATCCTGTATAACCAAAAGGAAGACTTCAGTTTTCTTTTCTGGTTCATTTTCAGGACTACATAGCCAAGGTCTCTTTTTTTTTTCCAGCTTTCAGGAGGAAATTAACACATCCCCTAAGTGTCTAATCCATGAACTTGTTTTTTCAGTTCCTAAAAATATAAAATATTAATACCATGCATTTTAGAAATCAGAATTTATCGTGGAGCAGCTGCATTTTCTTAAAATCCTACATCTTTCAAATTTGTTTCAAGGTAATGTCGAATGAACAACTGCTCTTATTTCTCAACCTTTCAGTGGAGGAAAGGAGGGTAAATGAGATTTTGTAGTGGTCATTTCTAGTGATTGTATCTATTATAAGACCATTCTCTCTTATAGAAATGACTATTTAAAATTATCTTGACTTAGAATTTGTCATATTCTTTGTTCAGGTATATTAACTTCTTCTTTTTAGTTGTTAAGAGGATGAATAAAATCTTATTTCTACAGAAAATGAAAGAGTGCCAGAAAAGGCTGCCTTTTCCCCATGTAGGCTTTCTTCTTAAAAATTATACATAAGTGAGCCTCCCTTTCCCTTTCGGAAAGACACTAACATATCCATTGAATTTAATTCAAATTATACACTCAAATTGCAGAATATTGATTGCTGATAGATCTTTTGACAATATATGTAATTGTTCATCTATAACCTCATTAGGTTTGCAGTGGGCCACAGTTCTTCAGCAATAGTTGAAAAAATCATTAAAATATATTTGAAGCAATGCTTATGCTTAGATTCTTAGCACTTGGACTTAGTATCACAGATGTGTTTTTGCTAATCTGCCAACATATCCAGCTATTAGTCTGAGAATCCTCCCTATAGGGCCATGGCCCCTAATCACCACGGTGATTCAAGCATCCCTCTATATCACTGGAGGCAAACCTTTGTTCATGCTGTTTATCAGAGTCAGAGGACTGATATTTGTGTTCCAGTTTATTTCATAGATTCTATTGTTTATTTATTTCGAGACAAAACCTCAAGCTGTCACCCTTGTAGAGAGCTGTGGCATCACAGCTCACAGCAACCTCTAACTCCTGGGCTCAAGTGATTGTCCTGCCTCTGCCTCCCAAGTAGCAGGGACTACAGGCACCCGCCATAACACCCGTCCAGTTTTTGGTTGTAGCCATCATTGTTTTTTGGTGGGCCTGGGCTAAATTCAAACCGCCAGCTCAGGTGTATGTGGCTGGTGTCCTAGCCACTTGAGCCGCAGGCGCCGAGCTGATTTCATAGATTCTAAAAATCACCACTTTGAGAGAAATATTTGTGTCCTTGTCACTTCTGATTACCTTTAACAAGTCCTCTGGAGCTAATAGACCAGAATAACGGCGTGTACGCCTATTTCCTTCATACACCTTGTATTAATCTTTTGTAATATACCAAAGAAGGGGGGACATCCTAGGAATCCCAGGTGTATGGACACATACATATGAGTAAGTTCAAATCAAAAGGCTGTGCTCATCTTCAAGCAAGGTCACTTCCTCAAGAGCAGTCAGCTCAAATCATGATGTCAGTGTCCACTGTCAAGGACTCAACATCATTTTAACTTTCTATCTCTAAGTGACAATTTGGGGTAGTCTATATTTCTAGTTATTGCACAATTTACCAAACAGACGTCTAATAAATTCTTTCTGTGTTTGTTCTCCTTTCTATCTGGTGTTTTATTCTTTCTTTGTTTTTACAGCCCAACTCCTGGAAGGAGTTTTTTGTTCTATCCTCATGTTTTTAAAAATAATTCCTATTTACTGCTCAAATTTCTCAAAAGACTTTGGCTCTACATTACTTATGTTTACTTTACTCATTTTGCTTTTCTATAATATTTCCTGTTTGTAAACTACTAGAAAATCTATGCATTCTTATTTTATTGTTTATTTTCTATCTCCTCCCATTATACTAGGGTTGCCAAAAAAAGGTATACACATTTTAAGAGATCTTGCTGGAAGTAAAATCATCATTTCCAAAAAGTATGAATTGCCAGTAAAACGGATGTGTAACATATATGAGTAACTTGACCAGTAATAGTACCTTCAATTCAACTTTGAAAAGTAATACATAGATAACAGCTCTTAAAGTATGTATACATTTTCTGGCACCTGCTGTATATAGCACATACAGGCAAGGATCTTGCTTTCTCAGTTATTTTAATCCCAAGTATCTACAATAGTGACTGATAGAAATTGACACATCAATATTTGATGAATGAATTAATGGCTCAGTATATTATTCAATTTCTTCTATTCATGACAAGTTTCAAAATCATACTTTACAATTTGTTAATGATTTAATCTATTTTCCCCTTCTTTCTAAGACCATTTAGTGTAGTCACAGATTAGTGTAGGACCTAGATATGGAGGGCACATGTTGGGCAAAATAGAAATAACAGCTAGGTAGCAGCCTGGATATGGAGAGCTGTGGGTCAGGCCACTCCATCTTAAAGTAAAAAGAAATAAATATGTTTTTTATCAGGGAAGTATATGATAAACATGTTGAAGAAATATTAAGGTCCTATTATCACCTGCTATTTATAATTTACAATAAATGGGATAATAATGAAAAATGCAATTAATAATTTCTGGTAACTGCTTCATGCCAGGCTCTGTCTTGTGTGCTTTAAATAATTAACTTAAATGAAAAGTAATAATGCAAAAGTGATGTGTGTGTGTGTTTGTGTGCAAAGTCCATTGGCCTCTCACATTTCAGGCAAAATTATACATAGATCTTTTGAATTCCCTAATGTATTGCATTGTTTTATGAAATTACTCTGTGATGACAATTATATTGAATGACACCTTTTTTTCTTTATACCACGCATATTACCTGCTTAAATGTCTCATATTTAGTGTTTTCTAAGTAAATTGAATTCACATTATTGCATGTATACGTATGTATTTATTTGTATATCTGTATGTATATAATCATAGTGAAGAGATGTGTCTATTCAGTATGTCATATGTTTCAAAGTTGTCAATAGTACTGTTACAAGACTTAGTATAGATCTGCCAATGTTTTAGTGTAATAGTCTATATATCCATTTTAAATGGTTAATAGATGCTTAATTGAATAATGTTAGTATATAACAGAACTTTTTCTGAATAACAAAAATGTAATAATGAGCTGGATATAAGAGAATAGAGTAACTCTGCTATCAATTGATCACTAAGGTAATTGGCGCTTTTCTTCCAATCATTTCCTCTGCTTTTTAAAGACATTTGAGGGAATTCTTCATCCTATTATGTGAATGTTCCACCATAATATTTGGCAATTTTTCTAAGAAAGTTAGTGCAACTTTGGCCTCTGTTAGGATTTTTTGTGCAGAGAATAGGTATATGTTTTTTCTCTATATCTCTAGGAACAGCATAAGGGATGTGAGTTAGATGTAATGAAAATGTTCTTGAGAGTATGAGCTGTTAAACCTGGGAATACATTGCAAGAAGGGAAGGTTAGAGGCCTTTAAAAATAAGTTTAATCATCATTATAATAACATAGAGTAAAAGCAACATAAGAAATAATTCAACATCAGACCAGTGGTCTATCTAGTTGCTACTTTTTCTGTAACATAAATATCAAAAATATAGTAGGATTCTTCCCAATATTATCTTACAAGAATGTAACTCAGTTGTTCTCAGTTTCACTTTAAATTTAATACACCTTAAGCCTGTTCATCTTTGTATTCAGTACATCTTTTAGGATATCAGATAAGAAGTTTTCTTATGTTGTTTATATCTATGACATCAAGGCTTTAGAGGTGGGCCCATCATTAATTAATTAATGCATTAAATCATATATCTGATAAATAGCTTTTGAAATATTATTAGAATTTACAGCATTAAGGAAACTGAGTTAGACAGTGTATGAACTCAATGTAAACAACCATGTAATCTAGTCTCCATATTTATCAGTTAAGAGTTGTATTCAGAGCGAGATGGCAGAATAAGAGTTCTTAGGCTACACCGCTCCTCCTCCAGAAATCCCAACTAGCCAACTATCCACCATCGGGAATACTAAATGAATATCCCAGAACTCAAGAGTGAGAGAGTGGCACCTCCTTGGAACACAGAACTGGAAAAAACCATGATCCACTGAGACAAAGTTTTCTCTCACCGCGCTGCCCCTCCGCCAAGCAGGCGCAGAGCCACACACAGAGAATTCCCCTCCTGGACACAGGGAAAAAATGAATTGGCGGCGAATATTCAGCTTTTCCACTCTTGTAGGACCCCCTGGAGGGGGCTTACTCCCATCCTATCCCATGGGAAACACCCTGGGATTACTGGCGGGGCGTGGATCTGGGTGGTCGTTCTCCACCCCGGGAGTGGAGGCCCTGCGCGCAGAGACGAGGCGAGGCTGTCCCGCAGCAGAAAGTACAGGCCGCGGGTCTTCCAAGCCCACATCCCTAGCGGCTGCCCTGCACATCTCATCTGCTGTCATTCATTTTCCTAGGTCGAGAAGCAGCTGCCCCTTAAGGATTACCTGAGATGGAGCATCTGGCCCTGCCCCACTGCTACGGACAAGAAGGATCCCACCAAGCCCTGGTGCTCTGGTCAAACCTTCCGCAGGCTGGAGGCCACTGCAGGGCAGTGATGGGCAATGGCGCGAGATGGAGGGAGCGTCCCGTCCTCCCCCAACACAGCAGCCGGGCAGTGTCTCCACCAAACCGTGGTGCTCTGCTGGAGCCTGCCCTAGGATGGGAGGCGACACAAGTCCACACATGTCTGTGTAGCACCGTGTCTGTCCCGTCTGTCCTGCCAAGCCAAGCAGCGACCTCAGACACCTCCCTGGCTTCAGAGTCAGGCCGCGGCCCTGCTCACCACAGATTCCAAACTGGACTGGCTGACCACCCGGTCTGGAACATGCACCTGCCGGATCTGACACTATGGCAGACTGGCCAGCAGCTCCCTCTGACGGCAGAGTCCAGCCAGGGGCCTCCCCAGACCGCCAGCACAACCCGCAGTGTCATGGGGCCTCAGAGCCTAGCAAGTGATGCAGTGCAAGCAAGCCTCCTGCTACCAACGTCTGCCTCCCGGCAGTTGTGTGCTGGGCTACCTTCTAGTAAAATAAAGACCGTGTTTCTCTTGATTGTAATCTGGGTCATAGTTTCGTGCATTTTTCATTTCATGTTCACCAGAGATTCTGGTTATTTTCAAGCTTTCACCTTTCTCTACCATGAACGGATCACATCGAGAGGTTTGCGAGGCCTCAAGTCACCTTAGGTTTGGCCGAGTGACAATCAGAGGGAAAATAGAAAATGCCAATGGAATACTCATGTTTCTCAACTACATCCCCTGATAGGTCAATTCGGGGTAGTGTGTCCTTTGACTGAAGTTCATTGCTTCCTTCAAGACAACGTAGTCTCTTTGACATTCATCTGGGTTTCTTAACTGTTCACTTAGCCTTCAGGGTTTTGAAGTGAGGAGAGCTAAGCCATGGTTCTCCAAAACCTGCTCCTGTAGTTGTAGTTGGTTTCTTTGCTAATAGATCCTTCTAAATATTGTTGGGATCTGACTGTGCACATTTTCTCAGCATGAGCTCCTTCCTTATATTTAAAAGTATGATCGCCTTCTTTTCTCTTTAGGAAGGTGATAATTGTTGCATGATAATAAGGACAGAGAGCCCTCTGAAAATCTGTTTCTTTGTGTGTGTGTGTGTGTGTGTGAGAGAGAGAGAGAGAGAGAGAGAGAGAGAAAGAGCGCCTCAAGCTGTCACCCTGGGTAGAGTGCAGTGGCATCACAGCTCACAGCAACCTCTAACTCCTGGGCCTAAGTGATTCTCTTGTCTCAGCCCCCCAAGTAGTTGGGACTACAGGCACCTGCCACACTGCCCGGCTATTTTTTGGTTGTAGTTGTCATTGTTGTTTGGCAGGCCCAGGCTGGAACTGAACCCGCCAGCTCTGGTGTATGGTGGCTGGGGCCTTAGCCTCTTGAGCTACAGGTGCCAACCCTGAAAATCTGTTTCAATCCAAATACTCTTTGAAGAAACAGTACTTATTAGATAAAAAATTCGTGAGAGAGTTGGTAAATGGAAGTCTTGGACCAGAAACAGGTCACATGAGTAGTGAAAGAATAAGATTATCCGTTACTTATCAGAAGAAAGTGATGCAAAATGGTTATGTCATTTGGAACAAATTAAAGATTCTACACTCTAGATTCCAGCTGGATGGCATTCATTTCCGTCTGCTCTGTGAGAGTATATTCCTTAAAAATCACCCCTTAGCTATGACATAGATTATCTAGATGAGTCAATGGCGAAATTATTGACTTTGTTAAGATAAATGCTTATTAATTATGCAGTAATATTTACCCAAGAGCTCTGACAAGATTTAAAAATTGAAGGCAAATTATTTGTAGTACTTGAAAAGCATAAAATAGTTAAGTATATCTTAGCTAATACTACATAAATGAGTTTTATTAGCTTTAATTCTATTGAATTATGCTTAATTCTATTGAATGCTCTTAACAAAACAAAATAACACACTATAAAAATGAAAAGTATATGACATCAAGTTCATTATTAATTTTATAACATTATTTGATGGCATTGGTATTATGACTAAATTAATTAACAAATTTAAAAACATTTAGCTCAATAATTTGATATGTCTAACTGGATATTTTAGGACAACAGTAATAATATGTATGTAATATAAAAGGAAATTAGAATCTTGAGCTGTTTTTACTGTGTATATATTATCAGTGGACAACTTTGGCAGGAGACAAGAGAAAATAAAGTTGAAATTTTTAAAATCCTCTTTTCATAGGGTCAGGTAGGTAATAGTTTCAGATTAAACAGCCACAGTTTTCCTTTAGCTATATGAACAGGTTTTCATTGAGAAGTATGAAGGTAATGTACCTTGGGAACAAAAGATAGAAAGATACATACTACACATTAATAGTAATTACCTTTGGGTGGTAGGATTTTAGATACTTTTATTATTTTTCTTTTTTCTCATTTTCATTTCTAATTTTTATCTACAAGGAACATGTTTCTTGAAAAATTAAAAATGAATAACCAAAAACTCAAAATATTAATTTTAATTTCTTATATATGCAGATAAGTCAGATTAGGCACGACTTGTCTTTTTTTTAACCTAAAGGTTTAAATTTCATTGATTTTAGAATTGAACTCAATTCAATTTAGAACACAGTGCTAAGCACCTACTGTGTGTCCTAAGTAGCTCCTGGCCCTGAGCAAGGATGAGGAGGTGCAGGCTCTATCCTGGAGGCAACCAGGGAGTTAAAACAAACTGTAGTATGAGAGAGAGGGAGATAAGTCTGCTCTAGGCCCCAGGCGTGTACCAATTAAACTACAGCAGAGGCCATTATTACCACCACCACCCCTTTTGGGAGATGATTTGAAGGATTAGAACAAAATAGCAATATTTGTCAAAAAAATCTTCAAAATAACAAAAGCCACCTTGGTTTAATATATTTCTTAAGAGTGCATCTTTGATCTCAGCTTTCTGTGCAAAGTGACAGGATGTCAATTGTCTGTAACGTTATATACGCAGTGAATAGATGAAGAAAACAAGGAAACTGGAAATTGTTATTGAGTAAAATCTGCTGAACAATTTATGCCAATACACGTAAAGGCCATCTCAAAGACTGTTCTCTTTATGCTGTTTTCATCAATGAATTTAATAGACAATTAAATCGGAGTCAGAAACTTTCAAATGTACAGATGAGAATGTTTTCCACAGTGAGAAATCAACAATAAATGCTTAATCTTGTGTTATCCTGTTTACAAACTGGTAAACGTTTACAGACTATTTTTACGTTTGAATTATGAATCTAAGCTTGAATCTAGGAATCTGAATATGTTTTAGGAGATTCCATTTGTGCCTCTTAAATCTAAAACAAACAAAACAACCCCCCCCAGCATTTGCATCAAAATAAGAGGAATCCACAAAGAGGGAGCCTATCCCTTAGGAACACTGCTGATTTAAATGAAATTTCTTCACTGTGCTTTGCGATTGTTTGTCTGTGGCTACAAAGACTTCAATGTATACAGTGGAAGAAATATAAACAAAATAATATAGCTCTTGGATAAGGAAGTGCTTTCTCGCAAATACCAATTACAAACAAACATATAATTATTTAACTCAAATATGTTGTAATTCTAAGAGAAAGCAATGGCTGGATATCCCAAGTAATCAAAGATTAACTTTTATGTTTTACAAATTTCCTAAACTACAATTGGAAAAATACCTTAGTAAGATAAACAGAGTATAATTAAATTTGCATTTAGTTGCTTTTATTGGGGTAACTTGGATTAAATATTCTGAGATTCAAACATGCTTATATTCCACAAATGTTGGTGAAGAAGTACTATGTGCTGGTACTGTTCTAGGCATTAAAAAGATAAGGAAAAAAAAAATCACAAAGGCCAGTAGTAGAAGGCATCAGAAATTAGATTGAATTCATTCAACATTTATTTGTGAGCTACTATTTGCCCACCAGAGTTCTGGGTGCTGGGAGCATAGTAGGAAAGAATATAAGCAAATTAAACAGAATAAACTTCTTTCATAAACCTATTGCTTAGAGAAGAATCAGAGGGCATTGCCTATAAAGGACTTAATTTTATGGTGAGGATATTAAGAATGTATATTCTCATCACATCCAATTTCTCAGTGAAATAGTAATTAAGATAATCAGAAGAAGAGCAGAGTGAGAAAACTGTTGATGGCTTGAGGACTGGGGAAAGGTGCCAAGTGCTCCTCTGGGACAGGGTAGTAGGAGTGACTGGCAACACCGACGCCCTATTAAAGCTCTGCCATCTTAAGCTGACTTTGAGCCTGCTTGTGTTTCTTTAAGTGGATGTGGAAAACAAAATAAATTAAACCACAGGTGGGATTTTCCCAAGCAACTATAATGCAGTTGGAAAGTAAAATGTGGAAGGATCTATGTGGAGAAGTAATAATAATGATTGTTATGGTATCTAAGCCAGAGAAGGAGCCAGTTGAGGAAAAGAAGGGGTTAAGGGAGAATGAGGAGATGGTAGGATCAATGAATTGAAGGTATCCATAGAGTCAAAGAATTATTTACATTTGTATGTTAGAGAGAATGAGCTGAAAAGATTGGTTATAAATGGTGAGTTGGGTGAGAAGACTGATGGGCAACAATTATTAGAAATATCAAGTTCCAAAACCTGATTGTGAGAATGACTTCACTAGGAAAGGAGAACATGAGCATTGAAATGAGGGGAAGTAACCAAAGTCCAGGGTTTTAGAGAGTTCGAATTAGTCAGAGGTATTTGCACTGATTCTGGACCATACGTTGAGAGGGAATTGATAGCATATAAATCTCTAATATTTGCATAATTTTACTCATTATTATTTTCACTTAAAGTGAAAGCACATAAAACCATTATAATACCCTAGGTATTCAAATATGTAATATTAATACACCTGCCTTATACAGGTGTGTATCCCAATAGTATTAGTACAGTCTCAGGAAAGAGTAGGCAGGCTGGAAAGGAGGAAGTGTTTGGGATATTTGTAATTTTCCTAATTGAGGGCAGGAATATTCACAGCTAAAGAGTTGGCTTTTACTGAGAATGGGTAGTAATTCCTATAATTGAGTTTCCATCCATTTTCATAATTTATATGGTTCTTTCAGAAGTGTCATGGTGAAGAAATTTTAAAACTACATGTAAATGATATTATAATTAACCAAAGTTCATTTAAGGTGACAAGAGATAGTTGACCAACCTTGGTGAAGCCCATTCTTGCCTGAGCTTATCAGACCCTTCAGTTATCTTCTGCTTAAGAATTGTTTCTTTTAACACAGCATCTCCAATCGTTAAGCCCCTGCTTCAGCTCTCAGCCCTGTCTCCTCGGCTCCTTCTATAACAATTGTTGGTCTTTTTCTTGAGTGAAATTCAATCTCAGCATGGTGACACATGCAAAGACAAATAGCTCTGATTCTGAAAACCTTGAACATTAATAACTTTAAAATCCAGGTTTTCTTGGAGAACATGATACAGAAGAATGTGTAAGACACAACCCTCATCAAAACTTCTTAAAAATTTCCTCAATTACATTTTTGTCCATTCATTTTTTCTAACTTCTTTCTGAATCTACGCTACATCAGGTCTCTTTCTTATTGCATAAGACCCCCAGTACTGTGTGGCCACTCTTCTGAATCTGTAAGGCAAGTGGGGCCCCTGCTACTTCTGCACTTATATCTTCATTAAATGCATTATATCTACATTACATTGTAGACAGTGTATTTTCTTTAAAAGGCATGAAAGAAAAACAGTTGTAAGTACTTATCCTTTTATATATTTAGTCTGTGCCACACGTGTTTATGTATACATAATATGCATAAATATTTGCTTGTAGGTGTGAAGAGAGTTTACTCAAAGACAGGAGAAGCAGTGATTTACCTCAATTGTTGAGAATCAGAAATGTGGGGGAGTAAAACTTTATTAAATGACAGATATTCAGTCATTGCATATTCAGGTAACATTGGGAAAATGTAAATAAATGAATGAGAAACTGGGTTTGACATTTGCATGATGAAATATGAAGCACATTTTCAATAATTTCAGTGATCTCCTAAATATCATTCAGAAATGTTAGCTGACCTAAATTTCCATTTAGCTAATGACTTCCTTTGCAAAGCATATGACAAACTGTCATTGCCACAACACTAGTAATACATCAATAAATTCCACCTTTTGTGAGCTTTTGTATATTATATCTAAAAGCAGTGGAAAAATCCCTGGGTACTATAGAAATTGATCCAATCTCCTATAGAACCAAGAGAGAATATTAATGTTTAAGGTGTTCATGTATTTGAATGTAATGCCAAACATAGGACTGTATATGTCTCTTCAACAAAAAACATTTAAATGAATCCTAAGGTGAAAATCCCCATTCATCATTTTTTGTGTATGAACAAAATAACCTTCAGAAATCTATGCTGCAGATTTGTTATAAAAAGTACGTACAGCCCAGGTGCAGTAGCTCATGCCTTTAATCCTAGCACTCCAGGATAACAAGGCAAGGGGACTGCTTGAGCTCAGCAGTTTGAGACCAGCCTCAGACTATGCAAGAGCGTGACCCTGTCTCTACTAAAAATAGAGAAATTCACTGGGTATCATGGTACACACCTTTAGCCCCGGCTATTTGGGAGGGAGGCCGAGGCAGGAGGATTGCTTGAGCGCAGATGTTTGAGGTTGCAGTCAGCTATGGTCACACCACCTTACTGTAACCAAGGCAACAGAATGAAACCCTGTCTCAAAAAAAAAAAAGTTGCAAAGCCAAGAAAATTTTAGTAGGTAATGCATCGCTTTTTTTTTTTTATCCTAAACTGGGTTAAATCTTTAGTAAGTAATACTAATAGGTTTCTCCTATTTCTGCTTTCGTTTTTCAGTGGGAAGTGATAAACAGGAAATTGGCAGAAAGCAGACAGAAGTCTTGAAGCACATATTTCCATTTTTAATGCAACTGGTATAAATTGAAATTCTTATTAATTTATTTACTTGAGCAGCCATCAGTTTGTAATTAGGTGTTCTCATTGAATGAGATGAGATCATTTAAAACTGATTGTTTATAAATGGGTTAGTATTTGTATAGAAAATCAGTATTGAATTATGAAGTCCTATTGCTGTAGTCAGAGATTATTTGATCGCAAGGAAAAGAAGGAACCCAAGTTAGCTCTTCATAAAGGGGAGATACTTGGCAGGTGCACACTATACTACTGAGAAGTAAAAGCAGGTGAATCTCCCCCAGGTCTAAAAGTTATGCAGTTGCCATTCATTTTTATTCATTCACATTATCATTTTCTCTTCTCCTTTCCTTCCTTCCCCTTCCCCTACTCCAGGGTCCACTTGCCTCTGCAACCGTATCTTGGGTAAATGGTCTCTCATGTCTGCTTATGATCGTGCATCTGCTTCTAAAGTCTTGAAAGAGAGGTGGTCTTCTAGACCAACTCCTTTTGCTTTGCTTACCAATGTCCCATGTCTGGTTGCTGAAGTGGAGGCTTTTACGCAGACGCTACTTTAAGAATCTAACAAAGTCAGAGTGGGTATCTTAGGTTGCAAATGTAGCAACTTTCACTGGGTGAGCCCCCAGACCTGGGCAGAGTGGGGTTCACCCAGGGATCATATGCCATCAGAATGGGTAAGGTAGGCTCTTCATTGAGGATTGATGAGACTCTCTAGTTCATTCTGCTCCCATTGGGGAAACTGAAGCCCAGTGATACAGATGGTTAAAATTTGCATCTATTTGTTATTTTAGAAATGTTAAAGTCCCTTTTCCCACTCATCTTCAACTCCACCCCAATCTCAAGTAACTTCATGCTGGGGTCATGTCGGACTGGTCCTCTCTCTGCCTTGGTGTGTACTTCTTTTCATGTGTCTCTCCCCAGACTTTTCACATTATTCATTCAGATTTACAGTCTCCCAACTTGACCCCTAGACCCCAATATGTTATCAGAAGTACTGATCAAATGAAATATTGTTTACAACTCCTTTAAATCTTGCAGTTCAGTGGGATATTATTTACCTTTCTGAAATAGATGTTTAATAAAGATACAACATTTTCTAACTGATCCTTCACAGTTATTTATGAGGAAAAAAAAGCTCTTTACTTGTACACATGAAAAAACAGAGAGATAATTGCCTTGGTGACTTCTCATAACCTAAAAGCAACAAGACAGTGACATTAGTTGAGAATGGAGTTTAGTTCTTTGGCTTCCATTTTATGTTTCCTACAAAGCTTAGCTCAACACCAAGGAAAATAATTCCATATGAATTAAACATCCTTTCTTTGAATTGAAATAAGGTTTTCTTTTCAACATCAACACCTTCACCACAGGGTATTCTGCAGACTGAAAAGAAAGGCTCTGCGCTGAAGCTGTGTCTTGCTAACACTTCAGCTGGCGCGTTAACTTCTTGCTGGAGAGCTATTTAACTTGAATAGAATCTGAGCAGTTACAGTGGTAGGGAAGATTTTATGTAACCTTCATTTTTCTCTTGATGAAAGCTCTACTGCCTTTAAGATCTGAAAAGGCAAGACCTCTGCCATTAAAAAAAAATCACAGTTATCTGGAAGATATATTCACAAGCAGTTAGCAAATGTTGCTTTGCCTTTGACACATTACCAGGACACAGAAGAGGTGAAGAGATGAAATCAGAGAATTGATGGACTGTATAAGTTGAAAATAATATTTGACCATTTAATAAATGTAAGATGGAACTTCAAATATCTAAATACCTTTCTCTTATGTGGTAAAGCTTACCTTGGAAAGGATTTAGATTTCAATAAAGAATATAAGTTTGAAAAGAAATAGCCAATGCTTTAGCTACAATTCACTGAATATGATAATTTTCTTGCTCATAAATATGATTAAAATTGCAGTACATTTTAAAATATGAAAATCATGTATAACCTAATACAGAGTTTAAAAGAACTCCAGCCATATATCATTTGACCATTGAGAAGAGTTGAGGGTCTTTGCTTCCACCCCTGAAAGAACCCATAGTAGTTTTTAAGGGCTGTGGGCTCCCTTGTATAAGCAGACAAACTGGCATTGTATGTTTAAAATGTATCTCCTATCATAGTGGATAATGGTTTGAATTGACTTAAATGAGTGATGATTTTATCTCAGGCTCGAATTTGACATTTCAACAGACGACTAAGTGAAGATCTGGTTAAATTGTGAGGATTAAGTTGAGTACTTAACATTGTCTGTTAACATACATAAACATTTTAAAATCAGTGTCCTCATCATCTGTAACAAAGCATTGTTTTCATTGTATTTCAATGTATTCATTTTCATTGTGTTAGGTTGCAGAGAATTAAAGATAGATAAGATGCAATGGGAAAGCATGCACATGTACAAGTAATTATGAAGCGCTGGAAAACTGGGGATAAAGATAAATAATTTGAACTTTAAAAACAAACAAGCGTCTAACAGTTATCGAGGTGAAGAGTGAGAAAGTAAGGACAATCCCATCCCAGACAACTTCATCTGAAGGGCTATGAAGACAGAGCCAACATAACGCGGGGAGAGAAGCATGTGTGGCTTGGTGTAAGTTCAAACAGGTGAGCATGGATGTCTTTGGAGAGAGAACTAGTCTAGGTGAAGGCAAATTAGTTGGGGCATACAAAGTCATCTGAACTTCATCCTCCAGAAAATAGAGACCTATTATAGAGTTTCAGAAGATCTTTTGGAGTTTTACATAGAACACCTTGACAGTTGCATGAAGAAAATAGATTTGAGAAAATAAGATTACAAACCAGGAGAGCAGTAGTCAAGAGAAGATACTTGGAATCTAAATGAAAATAGTGATAGGAATGATGAAAGTGTGGGTAAAGTTTTAAAACAATACTTAGAAGGCAAAATTACCAGTATTAACTGGCTGGTTGTAGGCAGAGACAGAGGAAGGAAGAATAATTATTCTGAAGGCTGGGCATAGTGGCTAAGGCCTATAATTTTAGTACTCTGCAAGGAGGCTGAAGTGGGAGGATTCCTTGAGCTCAGGAGTTTGAGACTAGCTTGAGCAAGAGTGAGATCTCTTCTCTACTAAAAAAAAAAAAAAAAAAAAAAGGAGAATTAGCCAGTTGTAAGTTTCAGCTACTCAAGAGGCTGAGGCAAGAGGATTTCTTGAGCCCAGGAGTTTGATGTTGCTGTGAGCTGGGCTGACAGCATGGCACTCTAGAGTGGGCAAGAGTGAGACTGTCTCACAGAAAAAAAAGAAAAAAGAATTATAATTATCCTGCGTTTTTCATTTGAGTGACTGGATATATGTTGTGGTATCAGCTCGATTAGAAAATAAGGAGAATGGCAACGTGGACAAGGAAGAAGAGGAGGAATAGAGAAAGGTGATTTTTAGTGATCATTGCATTTGTAGGCAAACTGACTCTTTCCTTAATAGTGACTTCTCAGTGATGAATGTAGGAACACACGGTGTCCATTATCTTTGAAAAAATTCAATATAGAATGTATATTTTTAACTTAATTAACATAATTATTACTTTAATTTTTGCTTTGAAATACCATAGCATTTTCTAGTAATACTTTTGTTTTTCAAATGTTCTTTATACAGGTATATGAAAAGAAATAACTGAAGCTCATTCATTTATCAAAAAAAGCAATAGGGCGGCACCTGTGGCTCAGTGAGTAGGGCACCAGCCCCATATACCGAGGGTGGTGGGTTTGAACCCGGCCCTGGACAAACTGCAACAATAACAAAAAAGTAGCCAGGCATTGTGGCAAGTGCCTGTAGTCCCAGCTATTTGGCAGGTTGTGGCAAGAGAATCACCTAAGCCCAAGTGCTGGAGGTTGTTGTGAGCTGTGGCACCAGAGCACTCTATTGAGGGCGACAAAGTGAAACTCTTCCTCTAAAAAAAAAAAAAAAAAAAAGTAATAGCAGGCCAGACTGATTTGGGGGATATTTCATCATTCTCTTTTGAGCTAACCTTTAAGAAGTAATTTTCAAAGTTTAGAGATGTTCATCAAGCATCCCTTTTTATTAATGAGTTAAGAATTTATCTGCCTTCATTAATTTAATCCAGGGAATTATGGCTAAAATAAATAGACATCTCAAGCTATTCAACTAATTCATGTTTACTCTGAGATTAATTTTTGTTAGATTTGGTCATTATTTCTTCAATAAGGTGTATCTGGGTAAAACTTAAAACAAACGAAATTAAACAAAAAAAATTATCTGACAAAAAATATAACTGCATAATGTAATGATCTCCATTCCATTTCTTAGGAGCAACAACTCAATGATTTATTTGATGATGAAAGGATTTGAGAGCCAGACTATAAAGAAAAAAGTTTGACTTGAGTTCTAGTAATTAACCTGGGATCATACATAGGTATGTTGTGTATTTTTCATTTCTTAAAATAAGTTTTAAAATGCTAGAAATATATCACATAATGTGAGAAAGATCTGACAATATAAATTTTTGACTTAAGTCAATCACCTCCAGATTTCTCAGGTTTCTGTGCCTCCAAACACTAAACGTTGCTTTATATACATTTCCATGAGTGTGCCCCACAGAATTGTACTTGCAGTGCAAATGTTAGGGAATCATTTATAGCATGATTTGTTATGCTCGCAATGTCAGTGATTTATCTTCACTCTGAGAAAGTTTATTTTAACTAAATGGAATTATCTATAGGGATGGTACAAAGATGGCCCATAGGAACAAAAGCCTTTTAAACCTCCGGCTAATGACTTTTAATTCTTCCTAAATTATGACTGCTACAGTGCCCTGAGTGATACCTGAGTGACCTGGAAGTACTGATGTCTACTACTCATAGACATTGACACTGGGGAAAATCCAGCATTTTACACCAAGTCGCTCAGAAGAAAGGGTACTCTATGTATTTGTTACTTATTTTGCTAAATATTCTTAGAATAATATTAAAAATAAAATAATAATTATCTCTCAAAACGGTGGGCGCCATCCAATGGAAGGCAGAAAAATATTCATCTAAAAGGCCTTAGAGACGTGGTCTGTCCACACACCTGCTCCTCATTCAGATAGTTCAGGGAAAGACAAGACCGGTGTGTGTATCTTCTTGGTGTTTTCCAGATTAGGTGGCTGCATCATGCATATCAAATTGATACTTGAAATTTGATCTAGACCCACTCTGTGATTAGTTCCAGTGTTGTTTTCAAAACAAGTCATAATTTTCTTGTCAGACATTTTTGGTGACAATTGTCTTTGTAGTAGTTGTTCTCAATATTAATTTCTGGCCTGACTTTACCTTGCTACTCCATAACCGATTGAGAACAGTTGAACTAAGGCCATGTCCCCACTACGTTGGAAACAAGAATTTTAAGACTACCATGATTAGAAACAACTATTCCAGGGCACCAAGAAGCAAGTCCAGCAGCCCTATAAACCTACTATAAAAGTCAGGTTCATTTGTATGACTATCTTATGGGAAATCTGACAGAATCATTCTGAAGCATTTTTAACATAAGAAATGCCATGTACTTGTTAATTTCCTAGTCATCAACAGACCATATTAAATTGATTTCTATAGTTTAGAGATTTTTCAAGATTATGATATCACCTTTCAAACATCATAGCATGAGATGTGCAAAATAATGAAAAAAGAATTCAGAGACATTCAGTTTTACATTCAATAATGTGCCCCTAGGAAGTGAATGGATGTCACTGTGGTTAGTTTCTGCTGCTCTAGGCATTTAGTGAATACTGTTTTCATACCTTTATGGACATACAGTCATAAACAGTACCAGGAAAGGTGAAATAAGTACGTGAACATATTTGGTCTTATTTATAGTGAGAATTCAGAAAATGTAAAATTCTCATGCTTAAAAAGAAGGCATATTGCTTTTCATGTTTTTAAGTATTTGAATGTGGTTCTTTGAAAAATGAGAATGAAATAAATTTAGAGCAAAAACATTTTTCAATTGGTGACTAATGATTAATTTTAACCAAAACTGAATCATTAGATTTAAAGTATAGTGAGTTGTGCAATTCCAGTTTATTATTTCTGCATAGAATTATATTTCCTTTTTAAGAAGAACAATCATTGTAATTAAGTCTTAGAGTTTTAACAACTTTAAACCCCAAAATATAATATGGTTCACAATCTAGAGGTTAGTTTATGAATCTATGGTAATTGCTTAATATATACAAATATCATGTGAAAAAACAACTTCTTTCTGATAAAATTATGCTATGGTATGATTCATTGTTGGTAGACAACAGAACATATGAAAGAATATCTCAAAAAATCAAATTTTAATACATGTATGTTATTGGAAAAATATGTTGCTAGGTTTTTTCTTTCTTTTTTTTTTTTATAGGTATCCCATGGCCATAAACTTTGTTTTCATGGTGTTAGGTGGGATCTGGGAGTCCATATTTAATATAAAAAACCTATATCTGACCATTCAAATATTTTCTTAGCTAGGTATCCATAAATTAAAATAAATGTCTTATATTCAGTAGGATCGCTAATGCCTTCAATGACTGTGTAACTGGATTAAGTTTGCATCCACATGCCTGTCACATAGCAGGATCTCTCACCAAGTGATTGGATCGGCACACACACAAGCGTCCTAAGGAATTTACGATTTATAAATCTAGTGTGCAAAGTGTGTTGGCACAAAATACTTGATGAATGACATTTCATCATTCATTTGATTAAATGTAGAATTTTGAGGGCTCTTTTGCATGATAGATTTAGTTATTATTTGATTTATAATTTAGATGACAAATAATTTTAGAAATTTATAATTTAGATGACAAATAATTTTAGATATGCTACATGCTGACAACGTACAATCAGGGTGGCACCTGTAGCTCAAAGGAGTAGGGCAGCGACCTCATATACGTAGTGTTCGTGACTCATTTTCCCTCAGATGGCCATTATTCCCTTCAACTGAAATCATTCCTAAATATGCTACCTACTTAGGTAATGGAGTAATGAAAAGTACACTCTTAAAATGTACTCTTAGATGAGTTCAGGGTTTCTAAGACTGGCATCCCTCCTAGCCTAATGGATGTCTCATCGTCTAGAATAAAATACAGTGACTATTGATGGTAATGTTTTTACTATGATCATTTTCCTTCTGGCTGGGTCATGACACAGCAAAGATTATACAGTGAATGAAAAGTATATGAGAGTGTATTTCTTACAACAGCATAGTATCTTCACTACATATTACAGCTTTTCTCTACCAATTTAAAAATTGCCTGCATAAGTTTTAACCTCACATCATAAATATAATTTAATAATAGTTATGTTGCAAAGATTTGAGAATTATGACAAATGTGAGTTATTCCAGGTGGCTTAGTTAAGAAGTTCCTAAATCTTGAGCAGAATGTAATTTCTGAAATGTTCTCATGCCTATTGAAAATAATGCTTTATCATTTATTTCATCATTTTTAAGAGGTTTTTTTTCCTGAAATACTTACAGCAAATTAAATTTTAAATGTTTCCCATTAACACTAAGCCTTGCTAGATCATATCATTCTACACAGAATCGACAGGTGTACCTCTCATTTAAGTTAAAAGCAAATGTCTTCCCATAATCTAGTAATGTTGTCTGTTAACCTAGCATTTTATTACTTTGGCATACGATCAGTATCACTTTATTTTTCCTTGATCAGCACTTTAGGCTGCTCTAAAGAATTGATGTTTCAAGATATTTCAGTTAAAGAAAGCTTGAGGCATCTATGCTTCAAAAATTTATTTTTGGAAATTCCATTTTGACACATTTATGTTTTAATAACATAACTATCAAACTTTAATTTTCTATAGCGGTGCCAGAAAATATATATGTTCCACCCCTCCCTGTAGGAGTTGGCATCTGTTGGTATTTTCTACATTTTAAAAATATACCCTGTTACTAAAAAGTTCAGTTGGAACATAAGGGGTGGACAAATAATTACTTCTAATTTTTTTTCTAAAATTGTGGTTTTTAAAAACTTTGCATGTACTTGAAGCAAATTAGGATGAAAATTTTGTTACAGATCCATGGGTCTTCAAAACTTTTGTATCTTTTTTTGTTTATAAAAAAATTCATGAAACTTACAGAGGTGAAATGTAATTATAGTAGCATGGTCTTTACGTCATATGTGAATGTGTGTGTGTGTGTGTGTGTGTGTGTGTGTATCTGAAGAAAGGCCCCTGATATTTACTAACTGTAAGACTTAGTGATTCAGTTCCAAAGACTCAAGACTTTTTGTCTGTAAAATGGGGGGAAATAATACACGAATGCTTATTTCATGGGATACCTGTGAATATTAAATAAGAAATGTTCATACAGCATTAAATATCACATTTACTGCTCAGAAAATAATCACAGTATTTTCAAATGAAATTGGTGAGTAGCCGTGGTGAAGCAGAAGGTGGAGATACTCAACTCTTGCTCGCAGCTTCACCCTGTTTCCTTTCTGGGCATCTTTAACAGTTCAGAAAATGAACGTCAAATACTTTCTCATTCTCATTTCCTCATCAAATTGAGGTTTTGTCTGCAATCCAGAGAATAGTATCATTTAGATAAGTGATAAGTGTTTTTCATATGTGTTAGATTCTTCCCTACTGTTTCATTAAGAAAAGGAGTCATGGTCATTTCCCTGATAACAGGGACCCACACACTAAGGCCACTTCCCTGTTACAGTTTAAGGAGAGGCTAGTACACTGGTTCTGGCCTCACACACAGTGGCTGATATTGGTGGGGAGTATTTTAACTCAAATTCCCAATAAGTAGTAAATAAAGTGACATTTAGCTATTTATGAGACTTCATGGAGCTCAGAGAGTCCGGGATTGTCGGCTGCATTCTCCAATCTCAGAGGAGATCCCTGGGAGAACAAAAAAGAAACACTGATTTTTTTTTAGTGGGAGTTCCTTGTTCTATATTGTCTGAAAATATTCCTTCCTTTTTGCATTACAAAACTGACAATCAAAGTGATTTCCAGGGTTAAGGGGCCCACATATAGAAGCACAGGGCAGGTTTATGTGAGAGCCTTGGCCTTACAATAGGCAAATGCAAAATGTTGTGCCCAGCACCAATGAAAACTGAAGGTCCACTATTTTAGATGTGGGCCACTGGTGAGCTCTCCTGGATTCGGCCTGGTTTCCTCTCATCCATCTGTGGTTACAGGTCAGCTAGGAGGCTCGTCTTCTGGGACGACAAGAACAACTGAGTCGTGTGTTTCTCATCTTCCAGAAGGCTAACTGAATTTAATCGCATCCTTTCTTTCCAAGAAAAATGTAAGCTGTCCTCATCCCAGGATCCTCCCAAACCTTGTGCAATCACAGCACTGAGCTCAAAGCCAGGGCATTTATAGTCCATATCAGTTCTGGATGTAGCCCTTTTGATACAGGTATCTTTGCCCCAGAGACCTGTGAAAGACTTATCAAAGAAAAGTTATATTTCTTCTACACCCTGATGTATATTTGTTTATCAGGAATAGAAAAATCATAAAGAACACTCTTGTTTGGGGGAAAACAGAAAATAATGCCATCACTGGTCCATGACTTTCTAAAATTCAGGGACGCGTGATTTTAGCCCACCTAACTATTCTAGAAACAGACCATTTCTGTTAGGGCCTAGTTCTGCTCCCTGGAAATCACTCTCCAGTCCACTGCATTTCATGACTTTCAACTGCACACTTTTGGATGGTCTTCCATTTCTACTATTTTGGCCATTTCTGAAAATGTTATTGGAAAAATACCAGCTGAGGATATACTTTAGTTCCTATTGAAAAAAAGATCAGAGCCTCAGATCATGTTTATTTTGAGAATCTTTTATATATTAGGGAAACTAAATGTTAGAAATAATTTTATTTTCTAATATAGCTCTATGCAAATTAGCAATTCTGCTTCTGGGGGGTGGCAAGCTGCTGAACAATGGGGGCAATTTGCCATATGTTTCTCATGCTCCCCAGGTCAGCTGTGGTTTCCTTTGTGTGGCAGTGGTACAGTAGTGAAAAGGAATGAAAAGGAGAAGGACCTCAATACTGGTACATGGTTACTTACTTCCAGCATGTTCTATTGGACAATTAAGATTCAAAGGTAAGGAAAACTGCCTCGAAGAGTGAAGAATGGAGACTATTTTTGCAACCTAGTATAGTAATAATAATATGAACTATTGGCTGGGCTTCATGAGCATCAGATAACCTATAATTGGTGGCTGCCACTTCATGCTCTGTGTGACCTCCCCACACACCATGAGAACAGAAAATGGTAAGTGGTCGTGGATAAGGAAATCATTTGTTAGGATTTCTCTCTGGTATCTCCCTTAGCTTAAGAACCAGGATCATTTCCTTGCCCCAAGGGAAAGGGGCAGAGCTTATGTATCAACCTGGGCATTAGAAAAGGCAAATGCAAAATGTCATGGAAAGCATAAGGGTTAATAAGAGACCCCCACAAGACACAAGTCACTGTGACTTTTAGATTACCGGGGTCAAAAAGAAGTTCTCTGGAATTGAAAAGAAGTTCTCCGATTGGAACATAAACAGATCTCCAGCAAAAGATCATAATCTGAAGGACTTCAGACTTTTTAATACACCCAGGAAAAGCTAGAAGATAAGGAAGCATGCCTGCTAAATTTTGAAATCTAGAAATTTGAAATCTAGAAATCGATACTCCTTACAAGCTACCAACCAAAGGCAAGGCCAAAAACTTTAATAATTTGCTTTGCATGTACAGTCTCTTCATAAGTTATCCATGGCATGACCTACTAAAGGGAGAGTGATGAAAAGAAGGAAGAAGAAAAAGAAAAATGAGAATGAAGAAGGGAAGAAAAGAATGAATAAAGAAGGAAAAAGGAATACACATATCAGAAGCAGATCTCACGATGAAGAGATGGGGAAATTCCGAGATGATGATTGGGTGGTAAAGGTACAGCCTGGGATCATTTCTTTGTACTGGGAATGAAGGTAAACTAATACAGTTAAAGTGCAGCAATTGGTAGACAAAGAAATATTAACCCAGTAAAACAGTGGTATTATCACTCTATGGATGAAGAGGTATGTCTGCAATTGAGTAGTAGAACAATGGTGAAGTATCTTCCTAACCTGCTGGTTACCCTGAAGCGTCATTCTTTTAAACAATATCTGCATGAGATAGTGGCTGGCCCTTGTAATCCTAGCACTTGGGGAGGCCGAGGCAAGTGGATTGCTTGAGCTGAGGCGTTAGAGACTAGGCTGAGTAAGAGCGAGACCCTGTCTCTACTAAAAATAGAAAAATTATCCGAGTGTGGTGGCCACCTGTAGTCCCAGTTACTTGTGAGGCTGAGGAGTTTGAGTTTGCTGTGAGCTACAATGACCTCACATACACAGATGACAGAAGGAGAGAAAAAAAAAATCAATATCTCTTCAAGAAGTTCCTGATTCCTTTAGGCTACAATGTTTTCTCATCTATGATTCAACAGCATTTAACATAATATTGGAAATTCATGTTTGTCATCACGTATATTAAAACATGATGACTTGCATAATTTTCTGTTCTATGTAACACAGCTTTTTTTTGCTTTGTTACTACGAAAATCAGACTGCCCCTAGAACAGAGCCTGACATTGGGTGAACATTGAGAGAAGTCTGTAGGGTGAGTGAGTGAAAGGAAATCATTTCAATTATTAAGACAACTTGGGGGAAAGTCTGACATTTTAGATGAACTTTAATCTGCTAAACTGCTAATATGTAGTTGTGCATTTGTTGAAACTGTAGCATATATTAAAATCTTACTCTACACGAACAGTCTAGAGAGTGAGGTTCCTGAGACTCCCTGGAAAGCAAGGCAGAAGCTGTTTGCGTGCCATTTCTCCTCTCTCTCCTTCAGTGGCTGCTGGGGTGACTGTTTAGACCTAAACTTGTATATGATTAGATGCCAGAGATCATTAGTCCAATTAGTGTCAATGTCTCCACAGAAGAGGACCAAGTTGCCGCCTACTGTGAAATGTATAATCTGAAATTTGCAGTTTCTGTGGAGCAAACCTGTAACCAATTTGTTGAGAGAAGATCTGATTTGCTAGAGTTGGAAATCATTTTCTTATATGTTTATAATGGATGTCTGTTTCTAATTCAACCTAAAAAAATAAATCCCCACCAGAATTTGATTGTGTGAAAGTTTGAGTAATGTTAAAAAACTATTTTTAACTGATTAATGAATAAAAAATATAAATATACTACAAGAAACACATCAAGAAACCCAATTAAATGTTCATCTGCTCTGTGACTGCTTTTCTGTGGGTGATTTTGTGCAAATAATTAATTTTTCATTTCATAGAACATATCACTTTGCAAAAACTTTTGAAAGCTACATTCAAGTTATGACTTGAGAGGAATATATACTATAATTGAATAATATCACTAATTCTAAGGTAAACATTTTGCATGTTCAATATAAAATAATCTTAGATTTTCTTCATATATTTTTTGTAGAGAAGAAAATTTGTACTATAACTTTTCCCAGGACATTATTAAAATAGAGGAAATAAAAATGTATATCAATATTCATTCATTTATTCAGCAGCTACTTATTAAGTACCAGTTAAGTATAGGCACTGTATTTTGTGTTTGAGATATACACATACAAATTATAAGTTAATTTTTCTTGAGTCCCAATGGCTTCATGTATGTGTCCCTAAATAAATATAAGCAACTGTTTTAACATTAAAAAAAATCTGCAAATCTAAACTACATACCCAAGATATGCAAGGTATGGGTTTGTACTTCCATTGCTAAGAGTTCTTGTAAACTTTGCTCAAATAGAAAGCCCTTGAGTTACATACACACTAGCGCATTTCCTACCGAAATTAATAAAATCCTGATACATCCCCCAATCTACTTATTTTTTAACAGTTCATTCATTAAATACTTTATTCCATAAATGTTCCTTGAGTCCCTACTGTGTGCCAAATGCGGTTCTAGGTCTGGAGACACAGCATTGAACAAAACAGATACAAGTTTCCACCTTCATAAAATCTAGTCTGTTAGGGAGTTGCAAATCTCAGAATCAATAAAGAAATTCAATTGAACATTTAGAGCTTCTCCAGCTGGATAGCTAGCACACTGTCTAGAGTTAAAGGGCAGATGAACGAATGGTCAATTCAGTTTGCTAATGTGCTATGAGTAACTGCAGTTATTAACCCAAAACTCTTCCCAATGCAAACCCTTGCAAGCATTGCTTGTTCTGCAGCTCTGTAAGGGACTAACTCCTTTGAATCAATATTTCTAAGTTAGTACTGTCCATCCCTACAGCTCATACCCTGCCTCATCCCACTTGATCCCTTTTCAATCCCAAGGACTTGTTTTCTTTCTCTCCTAGGACTTTTCACGGTCGGTACTTGGTCTGCCTGGCTTGAATTTCTCGTTTACTCCTCATCTCCCCCACTAGAAGGTAAACTCTGTGAAGGCAAGATCCTTATCCATCTTGTTCGCTGTGCCAAGGAACAAGTGTCTGACATATAAAAGAAGCTCTGTAAATAATAAATGAGGCAAGCTGGGAAACATTGAAGAGATCTTTAAAATAGAAGGTTAAGAAGCCTGTAGGAAGTGAGAACTCAGCTGACCTGCCAAGAATATACGACTCAGGTTAATGTTTGTGCATAAGAAAGAGTCAGAATCATTTCCTGCCCTTAATTAAAAAGTATTTTGGACCCAGAACACTGTTTTTGCATGAGACCCAAACTGATTACCCCATGATATACTTAATTTCTGTGAGATTCACCCTCCTTTCTTGCTGCATATAAATTCCTGCAATAATCTCTCTCTCTTCAGCTATCCTGGGTGAGTTTCTGTGTGAAATAACCACCAATCCGCTGAAAACACCTTATTTGAGTCGCTCTCTTAGAGGCTTGTGTTACAATATCAGTGATATAGGATAACTTTAAAATATCCTCTCCTCAGAGAACTGACACATTTTTCTTAACAGTATTAAGCCAGTAAGAAATGAAATTTTTCCGGTGATATGAAAAGTGTTACCCAAGTTCAGTAATTCAAAATCAATTCAGACTACATTGATTATCTTATGTGCAGTCTGGAGACATCAGAATATTTTCTGATGGTAATTTATATCACAATCACAAAACCACAATATACAAGCTGAGACTCAATCATCAGTAAGAGGAAGCAATTTAATAAAATATGAAAAGCTTTTTGGCTACCCTAAATATTAAGCTCAATTGAGTTATTCTCAACTGACAGTTATAGTTATGAGACGTAAACTCTAAGGAATCTGGAGGTTTATTATCTCAGAAATTACCTATCCCACACAGTGGCTGAAGATTGCTCTATTTTAGAGATAACAGGTTCTAATTTTTATATTTGGCTACTAGAGATAGAATATTTTATCAAGTGCTCTACACACTAATGGAATTTCTTGGAATCAATTGCACCGAGGGCTAAACATATGACCTATAAAAATTCTGAAGGCATTTTGAGATTTATATAAACCAAGAAAATTTACCATGAGTTTATTTCTTATAGCTGTTTGGAGGATTCATAATACTTGTGATCTGCATATGATTTCAGAGGTTAGTATTTTACAGAAAGTTGTATCGAAAAATAAAGTTGGTTAGTACTTTCCTTTCTAAGACTTACAGGCTTTTCATAAATAATTGGAAAAAATGTTTGCAATTGAAGTTTTATCTTAGGAGACCTGGTGCATTATGAGGAAATGGTAAGTTGCTGGCCATGTTGATTCTAGGTAAGGGCAGATAAGATAGTTGCCGCTGGGTGAAATGAAACTTATTTTTCATACACGGGCTCAGCAGGACCTCTCTTTCTGGCAGGAAAAGAAGCGATGCTCTGATCATCTCACACACGTGCACCAAACTACTGGCCCTGGTAGTATAAAATGTCACTTTGGATGTTCTGAATCTTGTCTACTCCTCCTTGTCTGCTTAGAAACATTACTTTTGCAATAACCCTTACCTCCTTGAATTTTTCCTTTTAAAAATTCTATCCTCAGAGAATTAACTTATATTTTATCTTAACAGAAATTCACTACATATAGTAAGAAACAAAATTATTCCAATGATGGAGAAGACCTATTCTAAGATATCAGCATATAAATAAATGGCAGTATTTTCCATCCGAAAAACAAACAGAACCTCTGGGAGGACAGTGTTGCTAGCCATCTCTGTGTCTGTCTCCATATTACCTTCTTCTTTTGTCCCTGTTTCCCCTCTTTTATCTGTGTTTTTTCTTCGTTTTTCATAAGGAGACTTACCATTAAATTTAAAGTCTACCTGGATAATTGGGGATGTTCTCATTTGAAGAGTCATTTGTTGTATCTAAAAAGACTCATTTCTGGGCAGCGCCTGTGGCTCAAAGGAGCAGGCTGCTGGTCCCACATGCCTGAAGTGGTGGGTTTGGGCCCAGCCCTGGCCAAAAACTGCAAAAAAAAAAAGACCCATTTCTCCCAATAAGGTAATATTTGTAGGTTTCAAGGCTTCAGATACGTATCCAGCCGAACCCCTACCGTATAGTTCACCTCCACCAGTTCTCTCCGGACACACTGGCTTTCTTTCCGGTCCTAGATGATAATAAACTTGTTCTCCTTCAGGAAATTTGCACCAGCCCTACCCTCTGTTTAGAATGATCTGTCACAGAAATGAAAAGTCAAGCTGATTCTCATAATTCAGATTCCAAATAAATGGTTATTTCCTCAGCGTACCTTCTCTTCCCACTGAGCTAAAACTCACCACCCTGTCACACTTCATCACATCACTTTGTGTAAATTATCTACAAATCCTTCTCACCTTCATCTGACATGTTCATTTGCTAATTATTTGTCTGCTTATTTATTTATTTATTTTAAAAAATCTTTGCCTCTCACCCTCAGAAACAAAAGTTTAATACAAGTTGTGACCTTGCCTGTTTGGTTCGCACTGTTACTGCAGGACATTCAAATTAGAGTTGTTGAATGAATTAGTAAATAACTTACTAAATTAATGAATTTTGTGTTTTAAGTGAAAGGAAACAATCGCACTCTTTCCATCAGGAGTAAAGTAACATCATAATATCAAGTGGCATATTATTAACATGGCGTGAAAATCCAGTGGCTGCTTCCTGCCTGGCTGAGAAGTGATTTGAAACACTTTCCCTTCGAGCCAGTGCAGGTAACTGAGGGATGATGACCTCTCTGCATCAGAGCATGTCCTGTTGAAAAGAAATGAATGGAAGACAGTGTTTTAAAGATGTGTTTACCTCCTTATCTCTGTTCATCTTTCCCAGATGCACAGAGGAAAATCAGAATGGGATTTATGAGGGAGGAGAAAAAGAAATATTGATGATCCAGATAAGTCATTACACACTACTTACGTTTGAATTAAATGTATTTTTTAAGCCACTTAATTTAATTTAATTAATTTATTTATTTGCAGTTTTTGGCCAGGGCTAGGTTTGAACCCGCCACCTCTAGCGTATGGGACCAGCGCCCTACTCCGTTGAGCCACAGGGGCCGCAACTTCCCTCATCCTAGAGCTCCTATACCAAACCCCTCTCCTCCATTCTCTATGGCAAACCTGGGATAGTCGCAAGAAAGTCTGAGATTATCTTCCCTTCCTCACGGGGCCTAGTGCACACACAGTCTTGCCCAGAGTAAATGGTCCAAAACAACATGTTCACTGTTTTCAAATAACTCACAAGAGAGATAATTCACAAGAACATCTGTTAACTGAAAAAATTCATCAATTTTCTGGAAAAGATGACCCTCATCCCACCAAAAGAGGTCTGAACCAGGTCTGAACCAGTGTGAGGTTTAGGACAGGGCAAAGAGGGCGGACAGAAGCTGTTAACGATGACCACTGGGGGCATCCCAACAAAAAGCCCTTAAAGTTATATTTGATAAAATAGAGTTGATCATTTTGCTGAGCAGAAAGAAAAAAAAAAAAACCAGCCTCATATTAATCGCAGCTTTCACATCTTGGATGTGTGACTGTGGTTCCATACATATGCTCGTAAAGATATTTATGGAAACACTAACGAGGGAAGAAGAATTAATAAGATGAATATGATATGATGGATTGACAACCAAACTCAGTTTTGCCAAATAGATGGAAAGCTCAAAAGAGAAAACCTAAGAAGGATGAAAAGAGCATTGTAGAATTCTGAGAGGTATCAGCGACAGTGTCAGGAAATGAACATTGTGATTATCTAAAGGTTGATGACTCATTTTGTTTATGCGCTGAGAAAATTAAATTCAAAAAGGGTTTGATTTAAAAAAAAAATCTACGAAGAAAAAATAATGAAACCGAAAATTTCAGAGATGTTTAATAGAGTATTAGTAAATGAGCTCCTGTGTGTGTATATATGTGTATATATGTGTAAAGATAAATGTGGCCGTTCAAGGGAAACTACTAGTGGTTAATAGGGACCCAGAAACATGTTGGAGATGAAACAGAGAGAGTGGGCACTTCTAAAAGAATACTGACCTCCACATCTGCACTCCGGGGGTTCTTACTGCTGAAGCTCTCAGGGACCAAGTAGAGCTTTTTGAATGAAACACGGATAAGGTACTAAGTGTGGCAATTAAAGTGGTGAAAAGGTTTTGACACCAAAGCAGATTTTGACCACAGTTTGACATTCTTGGTCTCAGAAAAAAAGGGCATTTAGAAACCAGCCTTAGAGAACAGGGGAACAGGCTTTCAAGCCCTGAGCAGACGGAGCCATGAGAGGATGATACAAGACAGAGTGTGAGGAAGTGCTAGAAAACAGTGAGAAAAACCAGAGTGAGGGAAGCAGTGACGAGCTTTATTTTTCTAGGCAGATTTTATTTTATTTATTTATTTTTGCAGTTTTTGGCAGGGGCTGGGTTTGAACCTGCCACCTCCGGCATATGGGATGGGCTCCCTACTCCTTTGAGCCACAGGTGCCGCCCTCTAGGAAGATTTTATTGAAACAATATGAATTTTGTAGATTTTGCTATTAACATAGTTTAAATTTACATCTCAATGCATGGTGCAGTTAGTACTGATTGATTGCAACAATTCTTAAAAAGTTATTTCTTTGGGGGGTAATCACTAATTTTTTAAGTTTTTTTGTCTGTTTGTTTGTTTTTTATCCATAAGCACATCAAATAAATGCTATGAAAAGCAAGATGTAAACATGATGCTTTTGGGCAAAAATACAATTCAGTAACTAATTTTATGCCATTTTTCCTATTCATAAAATATGATGTGTAACAAAGCCTATGTATCATATTTGAATGTTCTAAAATAACTAATTTTGTATTCTAACACTAAGTAAGAGTGATAAATAGGTAGCCACTTCTATTACTTTTACATTTTGAACTGCTCTCTTGCTTTAATTTTTTTTTTTTTTTTTTGGCCATAAAGGTGTTTTTATGGCTACAACTATATTTTATTCATTCATTTCTTCATTTATTTATTTTCATACAGAGTCTAACCTTGTGATCCTGGTAGAGTTCTGTGGCATCATAGCTCACAGCAACCTCAAACTCTTTTAAATATAGTTTGAAAGTATAACAGCTCTGATCCCTGACTGATTAAAAAAAAAAAAGTGCAGAAAGAGAACTTTTTCTTTTACGGAATGACTCAACATTTTCTTCATCATCTAGAATCACATTTTATCTTTCTTCTGTATTGAGTACATATATGAACCAAACTTCCTATTTCTCTATTCTGCTTTAATAGTCTGGCACCTTGCTGACCTCAGAGGGACTGCCCCTCCTCAGATGAGCCAATTCCTAGAAATAGTAAAAGACTCAACTGCGACTGTAATTTTCAAACACAAATCAACTATCCTGACTCTACGCCTCTGACCATCCCCTTTTATGGGGCTTTTACACTAAGGGGACTTATTATCCCTCTCACCTAATCATTCCAGGACCAGGCATCAGACAACTAGAGATACGCTAGCCAGTTCTAAGGTTAAGGTTAGCCCTAACCCTAACCCTAAGGTTAAGGTTAGCCTTAACCTTAACCCTAACCCTTGCCCACCCCCTCCCATGAAAACCACAATAAAGGCTCTTGCTCGCATTTTCCCCTCATTTCTTCTCCCTCTGGCGTGACCTCAGGGTGTCCATTTGTGGTTTTGTGGTGTGGTGTGGTATGCCCTGTCCTCTTGGGAACAGTAATAAAATAATCTTTTCCATGGTTGTCATCTCTTGATCTGTTGCTCTCACCGTAGTAAGAAAGTCTAGATTTTGAACAGTACAAGGTAGCTCACATATGGTATGCTTTGGGGGATGCATAGTATTTGTATTAAATTGTTATGTGTTATGGGCTGAATGTGTATGTTCGCCCTAAAATTCATATGTTGAAATCCTAACCCCCTATGTGATGGTATCAGGAGGTGGGGCCTGTTGAAGACAATTAGATTGTGAGAACATCCCAGGGATCTCTCTCATTCTCTCTCTGCCATGCAAGGTAGAAAGATGAGAGAGCAAACTTCAGCTTAGAAGAAGGCCCTCCCCAGATCCCGTCCAGGTGACACCCTACACTCCAGAAATATGAAAAAGAAACTCCTGTGATTTATAAACCACCTAGGCTATGGCACTTTTCATAGGAGCCCAGCTGATTAAGACATCATGTATAGATAATATACAACCTCATTGTTTGATGCTGGAAAATATCCAGGTGGCTTAGATTGGATTTGATAGCAATATTATATTTCTCATTAAAATTAACAATTTTTTTAATGTAATAGATTTTTCTACTTAAAGGCATGTTTTTTATCAATAAGTTAAAGTCATTAGGCAAAAGACAGGTGCACCTACTTTTTTACATATTAAAAAGTTCCATTTATTGATTAGATTGAAATAAGTACTTAAAATGCTAAGTGCTAAGAACAGGCCTAGGTACAGCCTAATTGAGTATAAATGGCATCTATAACAGGGCATTTGATTCCAACTACTACCTTAAAAGCAAAAAGAATAAGATAAAAACAATGTGTTAGAGAAAACACATGAATAATTTAGTTTTGGTGCCCGAGAGAGTTTTTTTTTCTTCAAATTTTCATCTAAGCAGATTCTATGGTTCATGTAGAAACTCCAGCAATTGCATCCCTAGATCCTACAGAAACTTGTGATCTCCTGGAGGGGGAAGTGAGGGGAATCTGCCAATTTGGTGGCCAGCATTAACTCAAGGCAGACTGACTTGGAGGATGCTGCCAAACCAAACCAGAGCATTACAATACCATCTAATTGCTTAAACAGAAAACGTTCAAATATAAAATCTCTAGTGATACTAACTCTAGTCAATAGTCATTGGAGGAAATAGTTATATGAGTTTAAATTATGAACTTTTGAAAAAAGTTATATAAAACACCAAAACTTTAATCTTTCTGCTTTCAAAATTTGAACAGACAAAATCCTCAGCAAAGAAGAATTCCCTCTCCAGCTCCCTTGCGGCTTGTGAAATATTTATGCAGATAAAAACAAATGTTTCCATAGTTAGTAATGGGACTTGTCATTTTCATTTTATAATCATACATAGACTGCAAGTCATTCATTTCCTCAGCTTGAAAAAAATGGAAATATTCACAGAATGGCTATCTCCAAGCAGTAGGTAGATTTGATATTCGAATGCCTTGAATAGACATTTCTGTTACAGAAATCATATTAAAGACGTCATCCATCATAATTGGAAGCATTCCAAGAGCAGAGTGGTCACATTTTATTGCAATAAGATGAATATGGGCTTTGAAGCAGACTTACCTTTATTCAGACTCAGATGTTGCCACATTATGTGAAGCTTTAGAGAAAAAGTTTTGTTAATGTCACAGTAAAAACAGTAACAACACTATTCATTGATTATCAGTATGTTCCAGGCATTATTCTAACTTCCATACTCACTTAATTCTCAAAAAAATCCAGTGAGATCCTTACTATTAATAGCCTCATTTTACAGAAAGGAAAAAGTAAACAATTTTTGAATAATTGACCCAAGGAAATAATTTGTAAACTTTTGCATATTAGAACTTCATGAATATATTTTTGAATTACACAATATGTAAACATATACAATAGATACAACACTTATCTTGAAGGGATAACAAATCTCTTTTATTAGGCATTTATTAAAGAGGAGATATGATTTTTGTTACTGTGAAGAAACAAATTATGCTTTAAATTCCCGATAGAGGGTTTCCTATACTTTTGATCCCCCTCTCTCCCTTCCTTTCTTCTTTCCCTCCCTCCAGCCTGTCTTCTTACCTTTCAGCTTTTCTTCCTTCCTTCTCAGGCTCCCCCACCTCCCTTTGTTCTCTCCTTTCCCCTTTCTTTCCCTCATTCCCTCTTTGGTAGATAGTCATCTTATTAAGTATTTCCCTGGGGCTGTGCACTGTGCTAGGTCATAAAGGGTACAGGTGAAACTTACTAAATGTAGAATATAAATGTCTCAACATAATAACTAAGAAGATGCCATGAAGGCTACGTTAACCAGTTCGATGAAAATATTTCAAATTGTATATAAAAACAGCTCATTGTACCCCACGATTGCATTTAATGTACACAGCTATGATTTAATAAAAAAAATCATTTGATGATCAAGACAGATAGAATTTGTATCCTAGTGGAGCCCAAAAGCTTGAGGTAGGCAAGCATTAGAAAGTAATTAAAATATAGTTGACCAATTGTCAAAACAGACTAAGGTACTTGGAAAATGTGTAACAGAAGGCCTGACCTAGGCTAGGGATCATAAAAAAACTTTTCCTCAGGTTAAAATTACTTAACATATTGAGATATAATTACACTTGGCTGAATTAATGGTATTGATTCTGAGATAAAATTTTATATTAGATAATTTAATATGAATTTGAAATAGTACATGACATAAAACAGACATTTTCTAGTGTTATTTTAAAGATGTATTCAAATTTTTTATTTATATTAACATTACGACATTTTTAAAAGATTACTACCTGTACTTTTCTGAAAGTAATGATTTCTTTATGGCCATTTTTCTCTTTGGAAATGTGCTTCTAAGAAATTGATGAAGAAATAATACTTAATTTATAAACTTTAACTTTGCAAAAGGACTATTTTTAGAAATACATTGTATTGCGTGATTCAATAATACTTTAAGAAGTTGTCTTGGAAATAATTATATATAAAATAATCTTTATTACATTGGTGAGCAAGTCACATATTATCATGACTAGAAAAACCGAGAGACAAGTGAATTTTCTCAGTACAGCAAATAGGTCGTGTTCTTATCCTATGTATTCCTTGTCAACTCAATATAATCAATCCTACAGGCATTTTATTTGGCTGCTCCTGTTGAAATGGGATTGTTTGATATTGGTGCATTTTAAGATACTATATTTCATAGTTTGAAAAATTTGGAAATGAAATAAAACTGAAGGTTCAGTTTCTTTAGAGAAAATTAGGATGTGACTTGAATCTACTGGCTAGAGAACTAAAATATTTTATTGATTCCCACCATCAATTTTATGGTCATTTATTCATTTTTTTTTTTTCTGTGCTGCCTTGAGCCTTGATTGGGAGTGAAGCTTCAATTGTTCAATTTTGCTATTTGAACTGGGGAAGAATTAGTATTCTGGCTGAAAAGAATGTCTTCTTAATAACAATGCAGAAAGTTCGAATGCTATCTGCAATTTCTTTTTCCCTACTATAAGGCAAAGAGCATGCAAATAAATTCTTCATGGTTTTAGACCAGAGAAGATAGTTGTAGCTGGTTCTATCCATTTTATATTGTTGTGTAACAAATGATCACAAACTTACTGGTGAGAGTAAATACAAATTTATTTCCCACAGATTCCGTAAGTTAAGACTGTGAACAAAGACTCACCAGCTCCTCTGCTCAGTGTTTTACTAGGCTCAAATCAAGTTGTCAGCCTAGGGCATGATCTCATCTAAACCTTGGCGTTTTCTTCCAAGCTCTCTAGCTGTTGGCAGAATTCAGCCCCTTGAAGCCGTAGGATTGAGGTCCTCAACTCCTAGAAACCACCCCACAGTTCCTGCCTGTGGCTCACTCCATGATTTGGCAGTTTTCTTCCTCAAGATCAATGGGGAATCAACCTTTATTTTTAATCTCTCTGTCTGTGAGACCCTCTTGGATGAGCTACCTAATTAGGTGAGGACCATCAGGAAAATCTCACTTTTGATCAACTTCAAGTCACCTAAGACCTTAATTACATCTTCAAAGTCTCCTCACTCTTGCCACATAAAACCAATCATGGGAGTGATAGCCCATCATATTCACTGGACTCCCCCAGACTCAAGAGGAAGGAAGATCTCAGCCTGACACAAGAGGTTTCCCCAGGGTTATTGGAACTTGGATCATTTTCAGATAATGATATATAGAAAGACTATCATCAGGACAGAAATATACTATGTGAAATCAGCTACACAGCAACTGATATGTCTCCAACAAACTAATTGATATAAAAATATTTTTGTAAACTTCATAACTTCACATATATATTAACTGATTTTTATTTAAGTAGAAAAAGTATCAAAATTCATTAAAAGGTTGTGCATTTTGCATTTCAGTACAAAAATACAAAAATAAACAATATTCTTTATGCAAGGTTATGCAAGGTTTGTTTCATAGGTCTATTTTAAATTAGCAACAATATTAATGAATTAAATTTTTGAATTAGATACAGCAGTATAGATAGTAACATCTTTATATTTTCCTTTCATTGTGTGTGTGTAAGGAAAACAGTTTTACATAAGTGCACTTTCAGAATAGGAAGCAAAGCATCTGCCTGGAATTTATGATGCCCTGTTATTAGGCTGCTCCTAAAGTCATTAATTGTTTTACTTTAGGCTGCTTACCTCCCAGTTACCGGAATTTAGAAAATGTAATTTCACATTCTCTATTCGAAAGAGTCTGACTTTAGTATATTGGATTTAGAGATAGTTTTAGAACCATAATACTTCACATTTAAAATATCTTAGGGTTTAGGATATTCGTGGTGGCTCATGCTTATAATCTTAGCACTCTGGGAGGCTGAGGCCAAGGAAGGTGGCTTGCTTGAGCTCAGGAGTTCGAGACCAGCCCAAGCAAAAGCAAGACCCTCCTCTCTAAAACTAGCCAGGTGTTGTGGTGAACACCGGTAGTCCCAGCTATCTGGGGGGCTGAGACACATGGATCACTTAAGCACAACAGTTTGAGGTTGCCGTGAGTTATGAGGCCACAGCACTCTACCAAGGTTGACAAAATGAGACAATGTCTCAAAAAAACCCAAAAAGCTTAGGGGTTTAGAACAATGGAGAATGTATTTTAAGATAATAGACATAAAATATATGATAAAACATTCACAAGTATTGAAATAAAAAGATATATAACACAGACTAATGATAATAATTAAGTAGATGAATATTATCTTGAAATTTCTACACATTCCCTAGCTTATACTCCCAAATAGACTGGTCATGAATCACATGATTTAAAACTTCACAACCTCATTTCTTTTTTTTTTTAAAATTTTTTTTTTATTGTTACATACATATATTTTATTATTCTTCATTGCATTATTTCCTCCCCACCTCACCCCCCAGTGGTAAGACAGAATTTATTTACAGAAAAGAATACAGAAAACACTAAAGCTCCTGGTAGAGGGAGAGAATTCAAGTGGGGAGAGAGAAGCTCTCTC